>CM031236.1:24640975-24733089 GCA_018340775.1 Taxus wallichiana var. yunnanensis | reverse complement strand
TTTTTCAAATTCTCGAAGCCTCCTACAAAGAACCGGTATCGCGAGTAAATAACTCAGTCGTTGAGTAACCGATACCGTTATTCCTAACCGATATCGGTCCTCGTTACTTCTCATACACCTTGCCTAAACAACCACCTACATTTATAATAAATTTCTCATTTATTCCTCTCTCGTATACAGAGACATACCCAAAACCCTTGATTCCCTACCACGTAACACTCACCTCATTTATAACCCTTGTTATCATCTTTTCTTTCTCATATCTACCCACTTACTCTCCCTCACTTATTCCCAAAACATGCAAGAGTCAAATTACAAACAAAAGCGTTACCTCTTGGGTTGCGGTAGTAGCTTGAGGTGGCCCTTGTCTTCCCTCTTGTCCACTGCTGCTGGATATTTCTCCTTCTCTGCCATTATCACCACCTTTTTCAAACTGTCTTTCGTCTTGAATCTCGGATCACAATCACTTTCCCCTGTCTCTTTACTCCTAATCACTCAAATCTCTCATGCAAATACCTGCCTCTCTATCATGAAAAGCGCTGCGATTCGCAGTATTTAACTTCTTCGTATGGCTCTCAAAATTAGAACTTAAGTCGCACACTTCTAGCTTTTTATTTTTAGAAAAGCTCATACCTAAATAACTTAGGTATCGGTTATGTAACCGATATCGGTCTACTATCTACCGACGCGTCGGTTACCTAACCGATATCGGTTATACACTGCGCTTTTTGAAACATGGTTCTTTTCTTCGTTTTTTTACCTAATTTTTGTCGCGCCCAGCCTCTTTTCCGCATCTCATCACCATTATCCATATTTGTCCATCCACCACACATATCATTACAATTTCATTAACATCATCTATTTTACAAAAACAAACAAGTCATCAACTAAGGATACAAAACAAAACAAAAACTATCTATCTATACATCATTTGGATCCAACTCATCAGATACATATATAACAATGTCATAAAACCAGCCCAAAACATGCAACATTTCATCATATAACACATCATCCATATATCAACATGTCAATTAAACTCATCATATATTCTAAACCACAAACCATTGATGAAATACTTAAACACATTTTTGAACACTGCATGTGGATCAAAACATCATCGCTATATATATATACAAATTTTCAAATATCTGAATGTGCCTCGACGGGGCCTCTCGTGATCTCATCATACAACTAAGCCACGCACGCGAGCCGCGATAACTATCAAAATCTCGGCTCGGCTCGCAGCGGTATCAAATATACAATCCGTATTGCTCGACTTGCAGCCGGTATATAATGAATAAATGAATCCATACATGAATAAATGACGGCACGCAGCCTCTATCAACACAACCGATTTACAGGCACCGGTGCCCATGTCCCTATACAAAAACTATGTGGGGATCCCTCGGCTCTCCCCACCACCTCTCAAGCACTTCTCTCCTCGCTGGTCCTGCGGTGCCTCTCGCCTCCTGCACCTCGTAACGGACACACGGTGTGAAGCTGCGCCTCCTCGCGACTCTCGACTATGTGGAGGTCTCGCCGGTGTGCGCGCATATGGCGATACTTCAACTCACGGTGCTACTATCAAGGACATCTGATAGTACTGGGGCCTCTACTCTCACCTACGTATCTATCTAGTGCCACCGCGTGCAGTCTTGGGGGCTGGTCCCAGGACTCCTCGCCAGTGCACCGTGCTCGTGGTGGTGGTGCCTGTAGGGTCTTTGCCGCTGAATGCCGCTGCTGCCTGTACTGCTTTCGCACTCGGCCGTTTGGTGGTGGTGCTGCTTATTACATGCTACCTGCACTTCTGAGCTCAGGGCTATTTTTGCCCTCGTAAGACCCTATTCGTACTGCTGCGCAGCAGCCTGCCCCACTGTAAGAGCTGCACTCACCCGAGCTGATCTCTCTCTCGCCGTCACAAATTTGCTAAGTCTGGGTCATGCAGTGTCTTACTCGCGCCTCTCGACCAACCACCACACCATGTATGCTCCTATACAACCAAAGATCATCCACTGTGGTCATCTCGTGGCCTCTCAAAGAACCTAACTGGATCGAGGGTGTGGTGCGCCCGTGCCACCGGGCCATTGATTGAAGTACATCATCCCTCCTGTACCGAGGGAAGGGAGGTGGCTCGTCTGTCGTAGCCCCATCTGCCTACGTACCCTCTCTAGGGGTATCCTCTCGTACTCTCCCGGCCTCCGCCTGCTTATCAAAAAGTGTATTGGATCGGGGCGTAAGAATCGTACTCGGCCTCCTCTATGCGGGTGATGACCTCTGTAAGGTCTCCATACGATATCTACTGCTGTCAGGCCCTCTAACAAATGCCTGTAGTAGGCAACGTCTCTCCCCGCAAGCACTGCTCGTGGCTGCCCCACGACTCCCAACCACCTCTGAAAGCCGTATCTGTATATAACTGTGGCCTCTGGCCTTTGGGGTAGCCTCTTCTGTGGTCCGATGCATATGATGTGCTCATATGCCCAACAATGCACTTGAAAAATGTCGAACAGATACAAGATCGCCTCATCCGGCGATAACCTCAGAGCTCTCTCAGATAGCAATGCACCAGATACATGGTGCCTACGCATGCATAAGTATGCTCCTCAATCATCTCTGGGCAACACCCCCATCAACGCCAGTGGAAAGCGGCCTCCCTCCCGAGTCTCGGGAGGGCGAAGAAGGTGATCCCGATCATCACAGCCATGACCCGGTAGTGTCTCATGTCGATGCGCATGGTACATGTCACCATACCTAATGCTCGTGTTGTGATAGGTAAGTAAGCTGCACTGCATCTCCAAAACTTGTAATATCTTTGTCCATGGCGTCTTCGAATCTACTCGGGAAGATCCTCTCCTCGATAGGTAGTCGAAGGATGCGATACACATCCTCCATCGTGATAGTCATCTCCCGGCCGGGAGATGGAACACATTGTCGCCGGATCCCATCTCTCGATGAGGGCGACCATCAGTGTGATCTCTCTATCGCTGTGCCTCTGGACTCCACCGAGTCCCACTCGCGCATGATCGCCCGGTGAGCTGCGGACACATGTGGTCTCATCCGCACTAACAGCTGGGGCATCTATCCGCATTGTCAATCGCTGACGTGTGCTATAAAACCAACCCACATCCTTAGACCTACTTTTTATCACAACATCTACTTTATCCTCTAAACCCCCTTTTATCCCCCGACCACACCCCGACTCTACCACCCCACCCAAAACCCAAACTCACCCCACCTACAAAACCAAACTCACCCCACCCAAAACCCAAACCCACTCCACCTAAAAACCAAACCCACCCCACCCAAACCCCTACCCGACCCAAAGCCCAAAATCTACCCAAATCCAAACCCACCCAACCCCAAAACAAAACAAACCCAACCCACCCCACCCAACACCCCACCCCACCCAACACCCAAACCCACCCAACCCAAAACACAAAACACAAACAGCCCAACCCAACCCAACCCATACCCATGTAAACCCAAACCGACGCCGGTCCAGCCCAACACACCTGCTGCCCACACATATTTGCGCCGATGTCGGCCAAGCAACCGACATCGGTCATCAGTAATTGCTTAGGGATCCGAACCCCCGCGCGGCCCCGCCCATATTTTTACATTTTTATACTTATCTACCCACCCAAACACCATAAAACCTACCCACCCACCCGACTTGCCCTATTTTACCCATCTATCCTCTTCGCTTTTTCAAATTACGTCAATTTACTCATTATTTCCTAAAAATGTAAATTCTACCCAAACCCCAATTTCACTTAATACCATTCAAATGCACAAAATAAAGAGTTCGAGCCTACCCGCACGATGACACGTCGTCGTGGTGGGATGGGTGGTGGTGGTCCAAATTTGGTCCAGCCCCTCCCGCTCCTCCCGCTGTGCCATGGCTCCATTCTACTCGCTGGGTCCCGCCAATCAACATCTGCCTCCTCCTCACTCGAGCCCGCAAACAACTCCCTCCTCCAAAGCAAAATAGCTCCACCTCAATCAATAAACCTCCAATCTCAACTCTCCACGCTGATAAGTCAATTTGGTTTTCAAAATAACAAAGTGACAATGACAAGCCGTATTTTCTTTTTATAGGTTTTTTTCTTAACTTAGCGATATCGGTTTCATGTTGCCCTAATGAACCGGATCGGTCCCTTAACCGAGCATCGGTCACGTAGAATCAACATCGGTTTTTTCTTCCAACTTTCCCCAATTTTTGCCCTTATTTACCATTTGCCCCTTTTTAACCACATATCGCCTATATCCACCTTTGCTCGAACACCATTTGTTAACAAACTGCCCGACCCAAGGCCTCGCCTAACAAACCGGCCGACCCAAGGCCTCGCCTACCCTACCGGCTCGACCCAAGGCCTCGCCTAACCAACCGGCCCGCCCCCGAGGCTCGCCTACCCATTTGGCCCGACCCAAGGCTGCAACCCAACAACTCGGCCCGACCCACGGCCGTCTCACTCCAATACCTTACCCAAAATCAAAACCATCCACTTTTATCCACCCATCCTGTAGTTTTTTGTTCAATCGAGCTCACCTGTTCGTGTTTTAGCATGATTAGGGTCCTTGACTTAATCACAACCAACTTTGCTCAAACCTAGACCGTGACGCTTATCTCAACCAAACCAACCATTCGTACTACCGCTGACATGCCTAAACGTTCTCGTACCTTACTCGTTATATACCCCGGAGCTACTTCTTATGCCTTGGATACCAGGATTATATCACCCTTGTTTGGATAAACTATCGACCTTTGCCTATGCTTTGGTTTGCTCGCCAAATCATGTACCTAGTCGTACTTATTGCATTTTACCATGCGCCTCGCTTCTTGGACCTACCCCACCATCTTACCATCCTCTACCCCATTTACCCTTTATCAACCCTATCCCCGATTTCCCGTTCACTCAACTCGTGATAGATTTGAGGGGGATTACCTATACCCTTAACAGTGGGAAACCACTTCATATTATTGTCCGTGCAAAACTTTACAAAACAAGCTACACGATAATAATGGGGGCTAATGTAGACACCAAATTTGTGTCTTACGACCCCTTGTGACCCGCATCTCATCTCGCAACTTAACCTCATCACCTAAACCTTACACAATTATTTATTAATTACCTTGTAATTGATAAATCCACATCACCTTACTCGCCACCTCATTTTGCCACCTCATCATGACCCAGCCCTAACCCTAAACTAACCTAATTAAGACCTATGACTTGTTCAGACTCACATCCATAACTAATGCCTCCTTACTCGCACCCAAAACCGACCTTCAGCCACTTGACCAAGCCTGCGATGATCTCTCGGGAAAAGCGAGGAAGGTGGGCTATTTTACTAAAAATAGCCTACTTTTTCCTTACCGATGCGGTTCTACTCGATCATTGCTTGTTACGCAACCGCCATCGGTTCCCTATAAATGGCCTCCCCAAACCAAAAACAAAGGATCGAAATTTCATTTTGGATCGAGGTCGAATGATTTTTGAATCAACAGAGATCATTGGGAGAAGAAAAACAGAGTCCAGAGATCTTCACTTGACCGAGCAGAGACAAGTGAAGAAACTAGAAGCGTTCATAAAGAAAGGAGATCAACTTGCATCTTTGTCAAAACAGTAGAAGTCACATCTTGCATGTCCTCTATTATAACATTTCTTATGCTCTTTGAATCACAGTCCTCCTAAATCCATCCCCTGAATCCACTACCAAAGCATGCATATTACCTCTAACTATCATTCATCTACCTCTCATCACCTTATTTCCTAATACCACCTATATACCTCTTACAAACAACACAACTACCCCATAAAGCGACCAACCTACAGATCCTCAGAACCCACCGGTATCGGTTATCGTAATCGCATCGGTTATCAGAACCGGCATCGGTTCCTCCGATCAAACCAAAACCAGCCTTTCCCGATCAAAGGTGAGTATTAATGATGAGGTTGAGGTGTGAGGATGAATATTAATATGGGATGAAGGGGTCATGATTAGTTAAATGTGTTACATTAATTAATTGAAGGGGAGTAAAGGGCGTGTGACCCAAATTTGGTGTCTACATCAAGGTTTTCTTCAAATGAATATCAAGGGGTTTTTCATCAATAGTATTTTTTACACACTAGACCCTTTTTGTAGATAAGACAAACTCCTCACTTGACCTTTCAACCTCTCCAAACTCTTGACCTTTATGGTTTTTGGACTCAATCATTTTATCACAATACATACTTTCTTCTTATTGATGGCGAATCACTGGCACCCTTGAATGTTTGCAACTCGATGGGTTGAGAATCTCAGTGCGATTGCATAACATGGAACTTTTCCCAAGTGTGGGACCTTGTGAATCGGGAAAGCTCTCCGGATGAAGGCCGGTTCCTATTCCTCTATTCAGATGCACACATAAAAATGCAGAGGGTTTACTCAAAAACCTAATCTAACTTGCCAGAGGAGGAGGGGTAAGAAGATGCATAAAAATAAACCTAAACTAACAAAGGTGATGCACCGAGAAATGAAGAACACTGTTTCCAATAAACACAAACCATAAAAATGCAATGTAAGATCATGCACGAGATAAGTAGATTTGTAGTGAAAGATCAAGAGGATGCAAATGAACATAGAGAGGGTTGAGAATCATCCATGCACATGCATTATTTGCTCCAAAGATTGATACAACACACTCGCTAAAATGCCAAGAGGCAAATTTGTATTACAGTTTTGAATGGGAGGTTTGAACCCCACAAATTCACTCCGCCAAAGAGAAGAAGGAGGGGCAAAACAAGAATGTCCAACCTTTAGAAAGAATCCTCCTTAAAATTTATAGGAAGAATGAGAGAGAAAAGAGAGAGGAATTCCAAATCTACCCCAACCACCTCTAGGTTGCATTAATTCATCTCATTATGGCGGTGAGGTGACAACCCTAGAAACCCAAAAAGTGGCAAACTGTATTTTGCATTTTTAAGAACTTGTTCCCACCCAATTAAAGATATCTAGTCGTAGTTGGATAGAGAACCTCGTAAGCTTTCTGAAAAGTCCAATCTTGCATGAATCTGAGCTCCCTGCGAAAATTTATGGCCATCTCGAATATTTACACTTTGTGGTTTACTTCTGTCGCCGCTCAAAATGTTACACCTCCCGAAGATACGCCATAGGCGCTGAAAATTACATGTCGACACTCTTTTTCTTGCACTTGGCGCATCCTTTTTCGTGTCGACATCCTTTGCTGTGCGCTTAACCTGTGCCTTGGCGCATCCATTTTCGTGTCGACACTCTTTTTTCCACGCCTCGCACAGCATTTTTATGTCAATATCCTTTGTTGTCATGCGCCCTTAACTCGCGCCTTGGCACAATAAACATCGGGCTTTGAGTTTCTTTGATTTCCATATTCTTCGCTTTTGTCTTATATCTACCCTGGGGAGATATTTACAACACTTCTATACACCCATTCCTTCTCGCTAGCTTGAGCATGACATCATTCAATCCTAATACCTCTTCATATTTCTATCTTGTACTTATTGAAAAGATAACATTTTTGTAATCTTATAGACTTTTCATGTCTTTCAATTTGGCCATTCCTCCTTTTGTTACTTAACTCTTCAACTTACTCTTTATGAGTTCAATCACTTTTAACCGCTTCACTTTTCTTAACAAATACAAGAAAATGTATTTTCAGCTTCTAGGTTCAAGTGAAGAGAGAAAAATGAATTTTTGACTACTAGAGCCTTTTGAGTTTCACCTAGGCTTCATTCAACTCAAACCAACTAGTCTTAGGAGTTCATACTTTCACTGAAGATCAAACAAGACCTTGTAATAGAACCTCTAGGCTTCTCGTACATCAAGATTTATCAACCATGGTGTTTGAACCATTTAGAATAAATCAAAGTTTATTTGATGCTTTAAGAAACTCACTTCACACCTTTGAATCCTTAAATATCCAATATTTGCAGAAATGACAGTTGATCGAGACATTGCATTGTTTCTATGTCTTTAAAAGAACTTCCACTCGCTACAAAGTTATACTAACTCCAAATTAAACCTCGCACACAATAATCATGCCATGGATGTCTCTCAACACTTGGAAGCTTTTAAAAATGTCTTAAAGATCAAACACAATGAATTTTATCTTTACAGAGCTTTCCCTACCCGCACGATAGTGAAAAATGAATTTTGCAAAAAAATGTTATCAAAGACTCCCATATATCAACAAGAAATTGCCTAGAACTTTTTTCAAATCCTTCATGTTATGTAGATAGAGATTTATAGAAGATTTCATGAGTTTCCATTGCATAATTTTAAAGTTTCGAGCCATTTCCTCTCTCAAACCCTAGAATTAGGGTTTTAATACAATGAGAGCCCAAGGCCTTAAAATTTTGAGTTTATGCTCAATACTTGATGAAATATAAGAATTTCAACTCTATGAGGTCAGTGATATGATTCTCCAACTCTTCTAAACCTGATTTCACCTTGCAGCAAACACCATTTGACTCACCATCTCAATTTACAAGAGCACAAAGTACTGAAAGATAGTGAAATGTCTTAAAGGAAAAGAAAACATTTGATTGTTGTGCCAAAAGGATACATTCTATAGAATGAGGAGAAAAGATGATATTCATCATTCAACATTGGGAGTTCAATCTTCTATCGGTGCATATGGCATGTCCTCATTCCACATTGACTTATTCTCAGCCCAATACAACCTTGCAAAAATGACTTATAGTCTATAATTTGTCCTCCAATGAGCTTTACCAATACCCAATATAACCTTGAGATATTCATGCTAGCTAGGATACATGATATAGAGCATGATCCATTATTTTTTCCATAAATTCTCTGAGGAAGGTAGACAAGATGTCATAGACTTTGAGATCACTTGGTTAGACCTTAGATCAACTTTCAACCATAGAGGATGCTTCTAGAGGTTAAAACAAGATGAAAGAAACTAAACTTTACCACATGAGAATCATTTAACCATTGATCATGTACTTGAGAAAGAAAACAAAATCAATTTTGTCTTCAAAAGTTGATGAAAGACTCTTCTTATGACTACACTCTCTCATTGTGCCTAGAAGATGCAACTTGTGCCTTGAAAGGACTAGAAGGAGAATGTCACCCTTGAAAAGCCTTGAATGAATCAGAACCATGATATCAACCTTGAATATATTTTAAACATGATAGAATATCTCAAACATAGGAATTGAAGCAAAACAATCTTTTTCCTTTGTTGGTTAAAGGAGGTTCTTGGAAGTGAAAAGAAAATGCCAGAAAAGTGATCATATCTTCTTTGATACTTGTCTGAATTGCTTCAAAAATTTCCACCATCTCGGGATAGGAATTATCTCCAATAATTCCTTCTATGATTTATCTGAATAAGGCTCTATAATTTATCTTGGAACCTAAGAAGACGGGTAGCTTTATTTTCACTTCTTACTAACCAGCAATTTTAGAAAAACTAGCATAACTTTCACATACCTTTGCAAAACTTGATGAAATTTGGCATGAAGCACCAAAACTCACCCTCTACATGTTCCATGAGGTTATTTTTCATAAATATTCATGTACTACTCAAACCCATCTCACTTACCTTAGCATTCATTGTCAATCCTCAAAGGTAATTTTAGTGAAATTTTGAATTTTGCCTCCAAGAGCTAGAATACACCTTTTAAATGCTCATATATATATATATATATATATATATATATATAGACACTATTCTTAGGATTCTCCCATACTCACATGGCCTTTATATGACTGTACCAACTTCTTACTCCTCATCGTGCACCAAAACAGCCTAAATGGGCCAGTTTCAACTGCCACTTCCACCAAATGGCACGATGCACCCCGTGAGACATATTACTCACACTTACAACATCATTTCTGTCCTTTAGACCATATAAAATCAAAAATCCAACCTATAATCTGTCTCTAGTGATCAAAACTAGCTTTCCCTACTTTGGTTTGAGTGGATTCTCAGCCTGGAATGACTTGACTTGGCTCATACATTTCATGATTGGACCAAGTGGACATGTTTGACCTTCATACCACCTTTAAGAGACTCAAGCCACACATATGCATCTTTGGAGACCCCTAGATCACCTATCCAACATACCTAGATCACCTAGCCAACATACCTAGATCACCTAGACCACTGTGACATCAATGGACTTGACATCAATGACAACACAAGTGACACACACTTCCAAACATGTTTTTGGGTTTAAATCTTCTTCTCTTTTCTTTAAGTCAACAATATCACCGTAGTCTAGATATCCCTTGCTCCATATAACGAGTTTTCCTTACACTTTCGTATAAATGTCATTTTGTAGTGATAACGAAATATTCCCAACTTCTCATAAAGAAATCACTAACTCCTTTTCATACACCTTTTATAAATTTATTAGTATATATTAAATAATTAATTATATAAACGAAAATAATATACTATTAGTAATATATAAATATAAATATATAATAATAAAAATATGTTATTTCTACTTTATAATATTATTATCTACCAATAATTATATCATATTAATATATTCATAAATATATTATTAAGGTGAAAATTAATATTTATATATAGCTAATTATATATAGTATACTTAATATATTTACGCCAAAGGAGTTTTCCAAATGGAAATGAGGGTTGTTATGTCTAATAATGTGAGAAATAAATGGTGCATATTAATTTTTTGTTGATGTTTGGCCTCCTCACAGCCATCCGCGTGGCATTTTATATGTGGTGAAATTTAAATAGTCTTAGCTAATGCTTTAATTACTTACATTTCATTTGTTGGCTCCATGAAATCATGTAATAGTTTACTTTGTAAAATTCACCAGTGTTGAACAACTTTGTTCCTCTACCTAACAACAGTCTACATTGAGTCAAAAAGTGTTGGACCTTGGGTTTCAAAGCTTCTAGATGAATCTCGATTAGTCGAACTAAAAATCATGACTCAACATGTGGGTTGGTGGATCCTATAACATATCTTCACCTCCTTCCATTACTGTCAAAATGACATCAACACCTTGTTAACAAAATTTGAGTGCCTCGGTATTCTAACTCAAGACCATCCACCTACCTCTTCATCCCCAAAAAACTCATATTACAAACTATTGGAGGGGCTTGATTATCACTTTTTTTACAATTAGTCGAGCTTAAAACTGAAAAGTGTGGCTATAAAGGGTAAGAAGAAGTTAACATTATGGTTGGGTTTGGAACTTGAAACCTATTATATTTTTCCTATTTTTATTCTGGTCCTTTTAATGGAAAATTGCACTCACCTAAATAATGCAATCGAGATTGAGATGATAAAGTGGAGCCTAGATAGCAAATATAATTTGGGTGGGAAAATCTTAGAAGTGGAATAGGTGTGGGAAATGAAAGTATTTAATTTCCATGTTTTTCATTTGTCTTCCTTTTATTTAATACATTAAACAAAAATCGACAACCTTGTCATTGTAAATAAAATAAAGTAAGAACAAATCCCATTTTCACCATATCTTTCTAAAATATTTTGTTTCTTTCAGTTGTGTGCGGACTAGTTGTTGGTGCCCTATAATTCACAAAAATTTATTGCCTTAGTGACCCTTCCATATGGCTTAAAATAAAAATGGCACAACATTATTCTTAAGCTTGATAATATGAAACATGTTTCATATGGGTATTATTGTAAGAAAAGGAGTTTCACACAATGGTTCTCTCGAGCATTGTGCCCTCTCTTTACTTCTCCTCCCTCAAATCACCTCTTCATTTCCCCTCTTCCTCCTTCAATGTTTTGTTGTGTCAAGTTTAACTTCTTTAATGCATCCCCTTCGGTGTTTCCATCATTCCTTTCATGTCTACATCTTACCTATCAAATTAAATGTTGTCCAATAAAAATTATTGGTGTTGTGAAATAAAAATTTAGCAAGCTTGTTTAATGAATATAATCTACCTTTCATTCACACACTACCTATATTCCTACAATTACTTTGGCTTACAACTAGAAGGAAAGGCTAAAAATTGCTACAAGACAAATATTTTGGATGGGTTCTGAACCTTGAACCTTTTCCAGTTTCCCCATTTTTTTATTTTGTCCTCTTTGTGAGATTGAAATGCTTAAGTGGAGCATGAATAATAGATATTATTTGGGTAGGAACTATCTGATCCATGAAATAGGTGTCGGACATGCAAGTATTTAATTCACACATTTTAATTTCCAACATTCCATTCATGTTTGTGTTGTTTCTATCAAATTAACAACTAAAAGGGGGTTTACAAATCACTACAAGAGGAAAGCATTACATTTGGGTTTTGAACCTAGGACGTATTGGAATTCCTCCATTTTTGGACCCCTTAGGTTCAAGTGATTAGTTCAACCAAGATCACAACTATGAAGTTGAGTACATACACTAGAGATTTTGGGGAGGATTAAGTTGAGCTGTCAAACCCTAGTTGAGTTTCCTCAACAACACATTGTGTAATTTCCTTCTCTACATGCTTTACTCATCCACCCCTACCATTTTGTAATTCACAAAGCATATGGGCACTACTTCTTTCCAACTGCAAAACAACGTATGCCATATTCGGGTTTGGGAATGATATTATTTTAGTTGTTATATAATTTTCGGTAATGCTTGTTGTGAGGAAAAATATTTTCATTATCCTAATAGCTAAAGAGAAACCCTATTCCAAAATGTCTATGTAAATGCTACCTTTCAATGTTAGGTCCACTCTACATCTTCTTGTCTCTGTTGTGTCCTATGGAAGGTGCATATGAATTCCCCTTACATTTATGTGTGTTATAACTTCCAAAAAATGTAAGAGCTGAAATTGTAAACATTTTCTCTCTTTTTCAATATTGTTCTTCCAATCCTTACATTTTGAAAAGGAAATCCCTAAAATTAGTTATCCCTAATATAAGCTTCTCGTATCCATTTAGAAAAGGAAATCCCTAAAATTAGTTAGGGAGGGAAATATCGAGAGAAAAGATTTAGTGCTTATTGATATTCTTTGAGGAGGGAGGACATTTTGAATATTATCAAAGTGGATATCGCATCCATATTGAGGTTAAATAATGATTTTTTGATCCGTTCTTAGTATTTTTCTAGTACATGGTAGCAATGCATGAATATAAATCTACAATTCCAAGATGGGACCTAAACTCGAATTCGAGTTTGACCGAGTCTCTTTCACATATTGCGCTCCCATTTTAAAATTTCATCCTCAACTACTTTAAAAAATTGATGAAAGGGGGATCTTATATTAAGTTAAATGAAACATGATGTAAGATTCTCTCAATAAAAAATCGAGAGGTATGAGAGCACGCCCCAAAGCCACAAACAGAAAAGGTAAAGCCTAGCAAAACAACAAAAGAAAACACCTAGAGGGGTGTCTGAGGAACACCAAATACAAAGTTACTCAGGTCTAAAGGAGAATGAGAAACATGAGGCTCAAAATGCCCCTTCTTCTCCTTCGAATGCATGACAATGGTCCAAGGCACCTGTTGGGAGCTAGAGAAAGTGGAGGATCAAGGCATGGGCTATCCTGAATGGGGTCAGAATCAGAAGAGTTAGATACATGTGACCGTTTGGCACCACCACCAGAGGGAAAACTTGAATGTCATGGCATCGGCTGATCTTGGACTTCGGGTTGATCTTTGACTTCCGGTGTAGAGAATGGTAGCCAACCCTTAGGCCATTGAGAAGCCCCTTTATTCTTCTTTGTTTATTCTGAATGGGGGAGAGCGGAAATCCTCGTGAAGGTGCCTAGTTTGATGGCACAACCATAAACGAAAGGTTGTGTTCTCATAATCGAGATTTTTATTCCATTTGAAGTCATCATGGATTAGTTCCATTTTTTTGGAAGACCCTTTTGAAATCCACCTCAAATAAAATCAAATACTTCGATTATATTCTTAGTATTTATAATAACATAGATTTTCAATTATGAGAGAATAATTGACCTTATGGCAACTCTAGTTTTCCACATTCTGGGATGCTATTAACCCGCATCAGTAAAGCCACTTTCTAGTTTCAAGCTCATATTACAAACAATTTGAACCTTGATCATACAAGTTGTGACCAATTTTATTCAATTTTAATTACATCAAAAATCATATTGTATTATGTTACAAACTCATACATCCTTCTTATATTGGTGTGTACTTTCCAGTACATACAAATTAATTAGGGTTTAAATATTGTGTGAAACTAACTCTTGAATATAAACTATTTATATAAATGTGGTTGCCCTAACATTTCTTGTTCTACATCTAGCCATTATGTATCAACATCCATCTTCCTTCAATATTCTATGATCTTGTTTTAACCTAAGGGCATACTCCTCATTATAATATGGGTTGTTATCCCTCTTACAAGGTCCATACCCCTATCCCATATGGTGGAGATGGTCTCTATGCTAGTTCTACTTGTTTCAATAATGATAAGACTCCTACATGCATAAATATACATGTTGAAGTTAGATACTTTTTTGTACAACCGCATCCATATAAGCAACTATATTTGAAACAACAAAAAAATAACAAGATTTCAAATTAATATTATGGCCTTCATCAAGAATTACAAAAATTGTAATGTGGCATATAAATAATAGCCAATCAACTAAAATAGAACCAATTTTCTATGTTTCTTACATGAATGACATAGGCGAAGCTCCTGTGTTTTATCGCCTTTATTTGTAGAGCTTGATGACGAGGGATGCATCATATCGAGTATGAAGTAATCCTACTGCACACACCCTAACAAGTTAAGGAAATGGATCGTCACCGAGTATATAATCAAGTGGAATAATTTGGTCATTGAGGATGTGACATGAGAAGATGAAGGATTTGACAAAGAACATCCACAAATTACGAGCATTATGGACATTTTTTTTTGAAGGTGAGGGGCATGTTATGCCCTTAATTCTTGGTCATATATCAGATATGGATATCTAACTTGTGGCTAATTATAGACACCAAAATTAGTAACACTCCCCTTTGGTCCCTTTTGAATAGCCAACTCAAACATATTCACCTAACCATGACCCTTTTACCCCACATTAATATTAATTTAATTATTTACAATTAAATTAATACTCATCCTCACTTCATTCATTATTTAAATACCTTAATTAAAACTAATTTCCACCTCACCTAGACACCTCACCACAAACCTATTTTTAGCATATTTCCCCTTTACTAGGACTCAACATTCACTCACCATAACTAACCACATTCCCACTCATTAAAATGTAACATTCTATTTTGATCCATGAGAATAGACTGAGTTGGCCCAAAAATATTACCAAGATCTGGCATTTTTAGTAAACCTAGGATTTCCCACCATAACCGATGCAATCACCCTAAACCACCATCGGTTACCTTATATTATTTTTGGTAACCTTGTTTGTTTGGTTGGCCACATTCTTGAGTTTTGGAAAGAAGGAGATCTACATGCAAGCAAGAAAAAAATCCCTTTCGTATGTCCAGACATAGTCATAGCTAGCACTAAGACCGATCAGAAGGTATTTGCATTCACAACAACATTCTGGGAAGCACTATCGTAAAGCACTAATCATCATTCCACATATCAACCATCACCAACATCTCCAACCACCTCTCCACCACTACAAGCATTGATAACACATCCGAACTCCAAGTAAGTCGGTTTCTCCTCTATTACTAGCCATTGTCATTCTTTATTTGCCTTCATCTATTCACTTTTCTTATTGAGATCTATCCTCAACTTTCTCTCTATCAACCACCCCATCACACCCCACCTAAGCTTCACAAAACCTATCCAAAACCTCCCCTCTCTTGTAGACCTTACAAACATCCTCCAAACTCTTTATGCAATCACAGAGAGGACCCAAAACTTATTCTACAGCATCTTCCTATTCCCCACAATCACCGACACCGATTAACCCTAACCGTGATTGGTCCATCCTATACTGATATCGGTCTACTTAATCGATATCGGTCATTATATTGTCAACCTAACCTAACAAATCAACCCTTAGCATACCCCAAACCTCACTCAGAATATTACCACACTTGTTTTGGACCTTTCACCTCACCCTCCCCATAGAGACCTTTCCAACTCTCTCTCTGTTTCAAGACAAGAAAGCCCAAACATCCTCCACCTGACTCCCTACCACTTTTCACAGTTATCGATATCGGTCACCATAAACCGGTATTAGTCCTACCTAAACAGACATCGTCACCCTAATCGTGTCGGTCTCTATGTCGATAACACTTGCTTCAAGACCAACAACCTAAGTATCGCACTCCAAAACAACCCAAAATCTCACCCAACCTTACCAAGACTCTTTCTGTGACCTGTAGACCACCTGCATTACCTGTAACCCAATCCAAAACCTTTACCTACATAGCATTTTAGTATTTAATCGGATCAATGCTAATAGTAATCTGAGGTACCCAAATCGAATGCTAGCACTAGATTATTCCTGTGTCAATCATTAATAATGATGATAATAAATCATCAGATACATGCTTCACTTTGGCCTACCTGAGGTATCATTTTCTGCCTTTCTCAAACCCAGATTATTTTTGGAGTGACTTAATTTAAGTTTTTTATATTGATTTATAAACAATGAATTGATTTTCTTCTGTGAAGTATCACACTTCCCGCATCTAGCATACGCTAGGCATTCCACTTTCATATACTATTTAACTCTCTTTTTATGGTCTTGTTTTGTATTTCAGATAGTTCCTCCTATCCAAAAGGAAGATTACATCACCCTCAATATATGTCATTTTAAAACAATTACATCATCAACCCTCAATATATGTCATTTTAAAACAATTATAAAATGACATATTTAGAGGGACCGATGTAATTGTTTTATAATCTTGTTCAAACAATTACATCAGTCCCTCTAAATATGTCATTTTATAATCTTGTTCAAACTTCTGAATCTCATAGACAAGCCCTTATTAAGGTTTTGCAATCCATCAAAGTTTTACCCAATGACCCCACACTAGTGGCCTCCATTATTACCCCTCACCACGTGGCCTCACTAACCAAATCATCTCCTTCTTCTACCCCCATTCCCACTCCTCATTGAATGGAAAGACTTCTCAAGTCGCCACCCTCAGCCTTCTCTCGATGAGGATATTGTACCTCTCCAGTTAGATGACCCTGATCCCGCCCTATTTATTTCCGTCTATATCGATAACATACGTGTATGATACATCATGATTGATGGTGGTGCTAGCATTAACATCATCTCCTCCCATGCATACAATCAAATGTGTATCCCTTCTAACTATATGCATAATAACCCAGTTATGTTTTGCTCCTTCAATGACGCCATCACCTCCACCCTTGGCACAATTATCCTTCACATTCACATAGGCCCTCGCACTATCCCGAAACTATTCTACGTCTTAGAAGGAGAGTTCCAGTATAACCTATTTCTCAGTAGACCCTAGATTCACGTCATGGGTTGTGTTCCTTCAAATTTACACCATTATGTAAAATTCAAGCATGAAGGACATAACTATACCATCCCTGCTGACCCGTCACCATTCAAAACTTACAACATGTTGTACCAAACCAATGATGTACTTGTACTAGTCAAATCATCTGGAAATTCTCCTTCACCCACAAGCCCATCCACTAATGCTTCCACCACCTCTCCCACCTCTAATTCTTCTATTCCTACTACCGTTGTAGCTTCCACAACTGACCACTCTACTTCCTAACCAATCAATACCCCTCTTGTCTAGTCATCTAGTGAATCAACTATCTCCACTACCCACATACTCTATCGCTAATCCCTTGAAGGAATTTTTCAATTCCTCTCTCTGGGAGTACCTCCTATACAATATCGACGCATTCCTCACTCCACAAGAGTATGAAAATCTACGTCAAGCACCCTCATTATGACTACCGCATAGAGAGGTTTTCCTTATGGTCCTCCCCACCTTCCCACTAACCTAATGTATGGGGACTTGACATCGCCACCTATTCACCCAAACCTCCACTCCAAACACGGTTATTTTCATCTAACCTCCAATCCCTTACTAACCACCACTTCACCCACACTTTCCTTCACCGTTGCACATGGAAAGGCTTTGGCTTTGGTTTTTATGAACAAGGCCGCCATACTATCATTTCATGTACCACCCATAAACACAATGATTGTAGTGGCATTGGATTTTCCACATCACCTTCCAAGAAGGCCCGCGTTGACCTCATTGATACAAAAACAAACCTTCTCCACCCCATTCACCCATGGAGTCCATAGATCCCGAATCTATCCCTTCTAACTTTTTTTTCATGAACACAATTTACCTAGGACCTCTGACTTATCAATACGATGGTGATGCTCCCTCTTCTATTCCTTTCCTATATCCCGACGTGATCAATGATGATACGCCTTCTATTAACATTGGCTAATGTCGGGATGATGATTCCATCCTCACCTACCTTGGTGTGTTATTATCAAAGATTCTTATATTCACCGGTCGATTACCCTCTCGAGATGAAAACCATGTTGAATGAATCAACTATCGAAATCAAAATTAATATGCAAGACGACCCACACATTCTAAAGATAGGTCATTCTTTATATGTTGTAAACATGAAGCTTTTACCTCTTTCCTCCGAGACCATAGCAACGCTTTTTATTGGTCTTATGCCGATATGCCTAGTATTGACCCAAAAATCGTATTCCACAATATCGTAACCATTCCTGATGCCAAACCCATAAAACAAAAGTTACGGAAAATGCATCCTCGCATTGCTCTTCTTGTCAAAGAAGAACTTCAGTGCCTTCTCTCGGTTTCCTTCATCCTACCCATTGACTATCCCCAATGGATTTCTAACATCGTTCCTATCACAAAATCAACAGGGGACTCCACATTTGCACAGACTTCCATGATCTCAACCTAGCTTGTCCCAAAGACGATTCTCCCCTACCAAACATTGACCAACTAGTTTATCTCATCATCGGCCATGAAATTCTATCACTCATGGATGATTTCTCAAGTTATAATCAAATATTACTTGCTCCAGAAGATCAACACAAAACTTCCTTCATCACTCCTTGGGGACCTTCTACTATCGAGTCATGCCTTTTGGCCTTAAAAACACTAGTGCTACATATCAACGAGCCATGACTTATATCTTCCCTGATATCATGCATCGTATATTGGAAGATTACGTAGATGACCTTCTTGAGAAATCAAAACATCGAGCTGAACACCTGACATTCTTTAAGGTCATCTATGACCACCTCATCAAGTATTGTGTTCACCTTCAACCAAAGAAGTACGTCTTTGTGGTACTTTCTGGAAAACTCCTTGGTTTCATCATTTATTTGCATGACATAGATGTCGATCCTACTAAAGTAAAGGCTATTCTAGAAATTCCTCTACCTACTAATCTCTAACAACTTTGAAGCTTACAAGGTAAGTTACAATCAATTTTTCATTTTATCTCGCAATTTTTTACCATGTCAACCATTTCATCATCTCCTCAAGAAGGATGTCTCATTAAAATGGGATGATGACTTCCACAAATCCTTTAAGGCCTTAAAATAATACCTCCTTCAACCACCAAAGTGTCCATTCCTCCTAAGGATGACCAACACTTTTACCTATACATCTTTGCCACTGACCATTCTTTAGGTGTCATGCTCGCTCATCGTGACGAGCAACATAGAGAGCAAGTGGTTTATTACATAAGTCATACCATTTTGGACTATGAAACTAGATACACCCATGCCGAAAAAATATTCTTAGCCTTAGTTTTCATCGCCACTAAACTTCACCATTACCTACTCAACCACAAAACCTTCATTATCACCAATACTAACCCCTTACATTACATGTACGCCAAACCCTATCAACATCAGCGCATAAGCTGCGTGTTGGCTCATGCTTCTCATAGACCTTGACCTCAAATTCATTCATCAAAAATCCATCAAAGGCCAAACCATCACTGACCAACTAGCAGACACACCTCTTTCTCGGGAATCAACCCTCTAACTTCAATTTCCCAAATGAATCCATAGCTACCCTCTCCTTGGATGATACCACTTACCAAATGACACTCTTCTTCGATGGCTCCAGTGTCAGCATGGAGGTGGGGTTGGTGTTATCCTCATTCCTCTTGATGGTGAACCTATGCCTTTATCTTTCAAACTAGATTTTTATTATATAAACAATATCACCGAATACGAAGCACTCATATTGGGTCTCTAGGATGCTTATGCCTTAGATGTTAAGTCAATCAATATCTTTGGTGATTCCTCAACTGGTCGTAAACCAAGTCAATGGTATATACTAGTGTCGTAATGAAATACTTCAAAAGTATAAACATCATGTAGACATACTTTTGACTACCTTTAACCATTACAAACTTCAAACCACCCCTCGTTCTACCAATAAGTTTGTGGATACCATGGCCTACTTGGCTTCTCAGATACCCGCTTTTCCCACTAACTCTAAAATATTTGTCACAATACAAAGGTTACAATCACCCTCTTATTTACCTCATGAGGTTTACTCCATCGGAACCATCACACTTGATCCATATGACCTTTGGTATAAGCCATTTACAGACTATCTTTCCCTTTCCATTCTACCTTCTGATCTCACTCATAATGGACAACGTGCCTTTCTTAAAAGTGTATCTCGCTATGTCATCATGGGTGGTCTCTTTTATAAGTGTGGCTTCAATGGTATTCTCTTACGATGCCTTACAAGTTTTGAAATTCCCTACACCATCAAGGAAGTTCACAACAGAATTTGTGGAGGCCACTTTAGTGGTTTAGATATCGCTAAATGCATCCTTCGCCTTGGTTATTACTGGCCAACCCTAAACCATGGATGTTATGACTATGTCAAATGTTGTGTGAAATGTCAGCAACATGTTAATCTTCATCACACACCTAGTCGTGCTTTACAAGTCACACGGGACCTTTGGCCTTTCTCTCAATGGGGTTTGGATCTTGTCGGAGAGATCAATCCCCATTCTTCACAATGCCATCAATCGGTTATAATTGCTACTGAATATTACACTAAATGGGTAGAAGCCATTTGCTCATTTCTACAAAATCTAAGAAAATCTATGAATTCATCAACCATCACATCATTTTTCACTTTGGCATCCCTCACCGTCTCATCACTGATAATGGAAAGCAATTCAAAAACAAAACCCTACATAAGATGTGTGATGCTTTTTGCATTCAACTAAGTTTCTCATCACCTTATTACCCACAAACCAATGGCCAAGTAGAATCAACCAATAAAAATTTAAACAAAATTCTTATGAAAGTAGTTGATGATACTGGGAAGGATTGGCATACGCACATCCCCTTCACCTTATGGGCTTACCGCACTAGTATTCACACTTCAACTGCCACCACACCCTTTTCTCTCGGTCTACGGTACCGAGGTTTTCTTTCCTCTTGAAGTCCAGATTCCATCTCACTACAAGACATTCTCAACAATGATGAATTTCACCAGATCATTTGGCGTAACTTGAGTTATTAGATGAATGTCATCTCAATGCTCTTGACCATCTCCAAATCTACCAAAAATGCATCAAACATGCCTACGATAAACGTGTCCATGATGAAACTTTTAGGTCGAAACCTCATCCTAAAGGAAAATCAACACTTAACCAAAGAAGAGAAAAGTAAACAGGGAAAATTTTCTCCTAATTGTCTTAGACCCTATATCGTTACCCATGCTTATGGATCAGGTGCTTATCGTTTGTCTTTACTCAAAGGTAAACCCGAACCTGAGCCTCTCAATGTCCTTGCATCTTCGACTATTTTATTGTTGACATCAAGTCCTATATCACTTTCTATCAATTGACCACTTATCCCTTGAGCGATGTTCACCTTCCATATTACCTATTTGTGAGGATCAACAACTAAACAAGAATCATGTGATTACCCATCACCTTTCAGCCTTATCTTTAATATGAGTACCACGGATCTACTCACAACATGATTCTCATGGATACTTTTCATCTTTTTAAATATGGAATCCCATGGTTGTTCATCACTTGAAACCACCTCTTTTATAGTTAACCTTTGTGTGTTATGGTTTTTTCTTCTAAACAAGAACCTAATCTTCCTCTATAGTCTTTTCCATGACTTAAAACGTCCAAAAACAAAATGGGATTCAACTCCTTGAGTCAAACTTCTAGCAAAAAGATGACTCCCTCAAAAGGGACATCTCTTCTCTCTACCTCGCTGCCATAAATAGACTGATCCCTTAAAGGAAAGCTATATAAAATTATTACAAAAATATAATAAAATGTTCAAAAGCTTCCCAAATCTATTAGCTTCACGAATACCTCAAGGAGATAATATACTCATCCCATATAGACTTCCCACATCGATCAGTCTATTACAAACAAAAAAATGAATAAAATGATAATTTTTTTGTCATGGACTTACCTATTTTTTTATCATGGATTTCTTATTAGGTACACATACTGTCATACACTAAGTTATGCTAAACCACCCACTTTCACATCATTTCTTTTTACCCTAACTTCCTATCCGCTCAAGGGACTTTCCACAACTATGACATTTCATGATCATGTGACTTTCTTCACCCTTAGAATAGTCCATTATGTAATGCCTTTAGGGTCTTACGTTCATAAGCCCATCTGGGGTATGGTAGACTCATTAGGGTTCTTATCAATTAAGTGGCTCTTTTACCACCTCTTACCATTCTACCTTCTTCATCACCTATTGATTCTCCTATACAAGACCAAACCATCAACAACTACATTTTAAAGATTTCCACTTTCACCTAAGACTCAACCATGCCTATGACCTAGAATCAACCATGCCTATGACCTACATTCAATCATGCCTAAAATCTACCAACCCATTCCCCTACTTCATCATATTCTTACCTAGCTTATGGGAGAACTATATCAGCCCGAGGCCCCTTTTTCCTGGGGCTATGTAGGTAGGTAGCACTCTAGGCATGGGCCCTTGGAGGTTAGCTGGCCACTCTTTACCATAACCAATTTCCCTTCACTTTCCTATACACACTCTACTTTAGTTAGTTTCCATTTTATATCAACGGTTGGAAATTAAACCAAACAAGCACTAATTAACAAACATTTTTACCACTTCATCAAATCATTCATTTATCATTTTTATATTTCCACCATAGCAAATATTTAGAAATTTAAACCATAACATGCATGACCATCATCATTTGTCTTCCATGTTACCAACAACTTGGAACTTAAAGCAAAACCATAAACCATGACTCAACCATGCCTAATTGACCTAACTCCATCATGCCTATACCTGACTCCATCATGCCTATACCTAACTCCACCATGCCTATACCTAACTCCACCATGCCTAATTGACCTGACTCCATCATGCCTATACCTAACTCCATCATCATATACGCATATCCTCGACTCCAAGCAGCCTATACCCCGACTCCACCATACCTAATTGACTAACGACCTTCATGCCTATACCTCATTTATCTTTTATCGACCACCACCCATTGAACCATACCTACAAGCTCAACCTACTCCTACATCTCCTTTGTTGCATCTTAGGAGTTGTTATTTTACCTATACCTTGGCCTTACCTGTGCTACGACCTATTTACCGAAACCTGACCAACTTGGTGTGACCATTGCCCTTATTTACTTGCTATACCTTGCGATGTTGTTACATATGTTGTTTTAGCCTAATCATTATACCTTACCTATTTTCATGCCTTTTATCCCAACCAAACCTTTGGTGTACTGGAACATACCTAAATGTTCTTGCATCGACCTACGTTGTGTTTCTGGACCATATCCTATACCTTGGATACCTGAATCACCTCACCCTTGTTTGGATAAACCTATCGACCTTAAACAATGTAGAGTTTACAAGCTCTTCAACCTGGTATCATGTTGTAATTTATACGTGTGTGTGTGTTTGATTTCCATTACCCATGACCTGATTTTGACCCCGGCCTATTACCTATTACCCGAGTTGACCATCACCCTTTCCCATAGTACTCATACCCTTCCCCACCTATCTTCACCACCTACACATTTATCAAACCACTCACTGATTTTGTATTTCACCTCATCAGTTCCTAGTTTGAGGGGGATCACCTTCACCCACACATGGGGTAATCACTTCCTATTTTTGTCAGTGTCGCTTACCAATACAAGCTACACAATAAAAGGGGCAAAATGTAGACACAAAATTAGGTCACACTCCCCTTGGTCCCTTTTCGAATAGCCAACTCAAACATATTCACCTAACCATGACCCTTTTACCCCACATTAATATTAATTTAATTATTTACAATTAAATTAATACTCATCCTCACTTCATTAATTATTTAAATACCTTAATTAAAAATAATTTCCACCTCACCTAGACACCTCACCACAAACCTATTTTTAGCATATCTCCCCTTTACTAGAAGTCAACATTCACTCACTATAACTAGCCACATTCCCACTCATTAAAATGTAACGTTTTATTTGGATCCATGAGAATAGACTGAACTGGCCCAAAAAGATCACCAAGATCTAGAATTTTTAGTAAACCTATAATTTCCACCGTAACTAATGTCAGTCAACCTTAAACCGCCATCGTTACCTTATATTCTTTTTGGTAACCTTTTTTTGGTTGGCCATATTCTTGATTTTTGGAACGAAGGAGATCTACATGCAAGCAAGAACAAGAGCCCTTTCGCACGTCCAGACAACCATAGCCAACACAAGACTCGATTAAAAGGTATTTACATTCACAACAAAAAGCATTTTGGGAAGCACTACATGTAAAGACTAAGCACCATTCCACATATCAACTATCACCAACATCTCCAACCACCTCTCCACCACTACAGGTATCATTGAGAACACATATGAGCTCTAAGTAAGTTGGTTTCTCCTTTATTACCTGGTCATTTTATTCTTTATTTACCTTCATCTATTCAATGTTCTTACTTAGATCTATCCCTCAGCTTTCTCTCTATCAACCACGCCATCACACCCCACCTAAGCTTCACAAAAACTATCCAAAAATTGTCTCCCTCCCGTAGACCTTATAAACATCCTCCAAACTCTTTGTGTAATCATAGAGAGGACCCAAAACTCATTCTAAAGCATCTCCAAGTTCCCACGCCACCGAGACCGGATAACCCTAACCGTGGTCGGTGCCTGTCTCTATACCGATATCGGTCTACTTAATCGATATCATTCATTGTGATTGTCAACCCAACCTAACAACTCAACCCTTAGCCTACCCCAAACCTCACTCAGAATATTACCACACCTATTTTGGACCTATCACCTCACCCTCCCCATAGAGACCTTTCCAACTCTCTGTTCCAAGACAAAAGAGAGCCCAAACATCCTCCACCTAACTTCCTGCCACTTTTCATAGTTACCGATATCGGTCACCCTAAACCGGTATCGGTCCTACCTAAACCGACATGGTCACCTTAACCGGTGTCGGTCTCTATGTTTTGATGATACTATTCTAGACTAGTAGCCTAAGTATTTCACCCAAAATAACCCAAAATCTCACCTAACCTTACCAAGACTCTATCCGTGACTCCGCAGACCACCTGCACTACCTACAACCCAATCCAAAACCTTTACTTGCATAGCATTTTAGTATTTAATCGAATCAATGCTGATAGTAATCTAAGGTACCCAAATCAAAATGCTAGCACTAGATTCTTTTATTTACATGTTTAAGTTATTTTATATTGATTTATAAACAGTGGATTGATGGCCTTCTAGGAAGTATCACACTTCTCGGATCTAGCATACGCTAGGCAATCCACTATCATATACTATTTAACTCTCTTTTGTGGTCTTGTTTTGTATTTCAAGTAGTTCCTCCTAGCCAAAAGGAAGCTCTCATAGTCAACATTGGATCAAGAAGTCAGAACACGTGCAATGACCTTTAAACCAACCATCACAATAGGTATTCCTCCTTGGCCCATACCCTTATATCTGTTTCATCCAAATCCTTAAAGAAAATGGTGAAACACTAACATAATCTCTTATCATGTCATATCACATTCGATTATGCTTTCATATGCTTAGTAGGTCAACCTTGGTGCTTTGCATTACATAGTAGGGTGTATGTAGGAGTTAGTAGTTAGTAGACAATCATCATATTGAGCACTTGAGTCTTATTTTATGGTTTGGAGGTTATCCCCTCGAAGTGTTTAAGTCATTAAACTTGCATATTGTGATCATTTCTCTATATTTTGGTGTTATATTTATGTCGATATTCAGATCTATCTAAATAATTTCATTACACATGTACATGAGGCATAAATACAAAAGATACTCAAGGAGTACTATGTTGTAATTATAGAGGATAGTAGTCCTAATCAGTACAAAGAGGTGGAAATTCCAAGCCCTATTTATGAAATAATAGTAGGTACCATATTAGGATTCATAACAAAAGTAAATCAAAAAGGATGGATAAATCCAAGTTTTGTAATATATTAGGCAAGATTTATCTTTCCTAATATCCTTAAAATTAAATTATCCTTAGTAAATATTGATTGTTTAATGATACTCCTCGAGGGAGGAGAACATCTTCAATGTTATCATAGTCATAGATATTACCATCAAATTGACGTGAAAGTTGATTTTGTAATTTATTCTTACCATGTTCACGTAGCTAACTCTATATTTTCATGAAAACTTACAAGCTATATCAATATAAATCTATGAGTCCCAGATGAGACTAAAATATGGAATTTCGATGTCTTTGCACATGTTGACGATATCTCAACTTCTAGTGAAATTATTGGTGACAATTATAACTTGTGCCCTTATTTTCATATTGATTCAATGGTCATTTCCACATTTGTATCAAAAAAATTAAACAAAACATTTCATATGGTAGATTTCCGATTTACCTTTTAATAGGGGTGGCATTCATGTCCTCTAAGATATTTTCATTATTATAGAATAAAATACAAACAAGATTTTTATTTTTTGGAGTGTTAATTTCTTTTAACTATAGAGATCATTTATATGGTTTTTAATCATAAATACGTGGACTAAGATTTTGTTTTTGTTAACAAAAATATATATTATTAGTTTATGCCTATGGACAGATACTATACCTTTCACCCAAGTTTATTAATTTCAACATATCCACCAATCAAATACATTTATTTTTTCTCAATGTTTATATTTCAAATGTTGGAATATAAATTAAACAATTTCATAATTTAAAAAATAAAATAAAAATGATTTATTTGATATTTTATTGGTTACTTTTTCATGATAAGACAAATTTTGGGTCTTATTCAAGTACATATTTTTCAATAATATTTGAAAGAAAAATCTACAATTAACAAGTGTCACAACAATTATGACAACTTTAACATCAACATTTAATAAGTGTACAAATAAGTATTTTATTCATTTTCAAAATAAAATATTAATAAATGCATGCCACCTATTCAAGAATGCATGATGTCATTATATTTATTATTTTTGAAGGTCTAAATATTATTCTCTTACTTATCAAGCATGTCACACTCAATTTTGTTCTAATTCTTTTATCATAACTTAATTATATTATAATTTTATTAATATTGTGAATTACAATTTCTCACTTCAATAAATATTTATATATTAAAGACTTCAAACATTAAAACTAATTGTAATTAATCTTTAAACAACATTTTAAAACTCCTCTTGAATAACATCTTTTAACAATTTAATAAACTTCTTGTTACATTTTCAAAGTAGCATATGTGTCACAAATAATTGTTGTGAGTCCATAGTAATGTAAGCATAACAAACATTTCATATAATACTTATACATTATTATATTCTTAACTATTTTATGTCTTATTTCTTTCAACCCTTGGAGGTAAGAACTAGTCGTTATGTGGGTCTTGTTTCGGATTGATTGTTGAACATTCAATTTAGAGTAGAAATTGTAACCTTAAAGAGATATATGAGTCACTTAGGTTAGGACAAGGATGTAGGTCGTAATGTGGTAGGGATCAACACATGTATCACATCTCTCTCCATATGCATTGATGGATGAGTGGGCTTGGAGGTTTTCACTCTCTAAAAGATACGGGTTATGCATTAACAATTAGGAATGCGCATGAGAATTTTCTTACCTAAATTTAATTATTTCTCACCCTAAATCCTATACGAGAAAGGAATCAAGAGAAAAATATTACATAAATGTTATATATGTGGAATATTCCAGCCTTATCCAATTTTGTTATAAGTTACTAGAGATATTTAATTATATGGTAAAACAAATAGTTATGCTTTTACTATTATAAAACAAAGCTATATATGTTTAATTAAAAATGGAAAACCCTTAAAATTAAATATCCCCATAAAATAATTATTTCTTATTGATATTCCTCGAGTAGGAGGACATCTTCAGCATTATGGTCATAGTGGATATTATCATCATATTGATGTGAAAGTCAATTTTGAGATATTTATAATGTCACAAAGGAGTGCAAAATTAGGGGTCTTTGTAGAATACATGAAATAAGTGATAAGTAATTTCTCACTTAGTTGGTGAATATGAAATCATAGTATAGACAATGTGTAGATGAAAAGAGAGGGGAATTGGAAAATCATGTTAGAGATATGGTCTTAGAATAATTATGGCAAAAGATGTTTCGTAACGTTATCCACAATAAGTTGGAATGGAAGAAAATAGACCATGTAAGGTGTTAAGGAAGCTTTCATATAATTCTTATGAGATTGAATTTCCCTAATCATTGATATCTGAAATATATTCAATGTGATGGATCAATATCCATATTGTATAGGTTAGAAAAGTGTCAATTATTGAAATTGTAAAATGTCAAGATAGATTGGAGATATAATATGTCACAGAACATGCAAAATGATAAATTGAAAGAGTAATTCACAATAGGATCAAGAAAACACATGGTAAGGAGTATGTGGTCAAGTGGAAATTAAAGGATATTGAAGATGTAGTGTGGATAAGTGCTATAAATTTTGTTTAACACTTAATTATAGAATACTATCTCACTTAATTAGGATCTCAAGTATTCAAAGTTACTTGATGTGTATGATGTAAGAGCATATGAGTTTATAGGAAATCCCTTATAAAAATAGTCCGACTAGAAAGAGTCTAAATTTATTTTATTTCTATAGTGTTTTTTTGTGCACAATCTTATTTTGTAATGTCAATGGTGTGTGGTCCTATTATACAATGTACAATGTTTTGTCCAATTTATGCATGTATGTGGAATCTTTACGCAAGTCTTGTAAGTGTTTGGATGTATCAAAAGGATGCATAAAATCTAAAATATATTGAGGAAGATATGCAAGCCTAAGTGAAGCCACAAAATAGTAGAAATATTGCTTAGAAGTTTTTAAGTATTAAAGGATGATGTTTGAAGATGAAAAGGTTTGATATGTCAAATGAGTCTATAATGGGTCCTTTGGGTTATAACATCATGTTTTTCCTTAATTTTAGCATTATTTTTCTAAGTTCAATTTTGGGATTAGGTGGCTTGCATGCATATATAAACAACTATCAATTTCCTTAGGAATTCATTTCTTAGTGAATTTAATAGTTCTCGCTTTATAGAACTTCACATAATAGAGAAAAGTGCAGAAATGAGCTTAAAGATCAAATAAAAGGATGTTTGTAATGATCTATCATGAAATGAGCAAAGAATGATGAAATTATTGTAATGTTAATGATAATTCCATGTGTGTTATATATCTAAGTGTATGAAAAAAAAAATTGTTTTGTTATTGAATTCAAATCTATGTTTTTTCATTTACATGTGTATGTTTTCCATGTGAGTTTCGAGGGCCTAATGGTCTAAGGTGACTCTTAATTTAACACTCAACAAGCATTTCCATAACAAATGTAAACAACTAATTATGGTTATTGGTATAATTCTTTCTTTACCCGTAACATGTGGAGTAGGTCATTGTAGACACCTAAATTTGGTAATTTAACACTTGATAATGTTAGTATTGAGTTAATCCATTTAACCATGTGACTCATTCTCTCATTCCAAGTTTAATCATTATATCCTAGTCTATTATTTATTCTTATTGTAAGATTTTATCTCTCCATTGTACTTATCATCCACTTATAAACACACTAACATTATTCAAAAGAAATTCACTTTGCATGATTTTAGTGTTGTGATCTCCACATCTATGTATCTTCCTCTTATACACAACCATCTAATAGGTCATGGGTTCAATTATCAATTTACTTGTAGTGTGTGGAGTGAAGTATTTAGACATTTATCCATTAGTTAATCAGTTTTGATGGTCTTTGTTATAATTTCACATCTCTTGGTTGTGGGGTATTAATTGATTCCTTTATAATACCATTTGAGGTTGATGAGAGGAAGCCTTGAAGTAAGTTTCTACCGAGTTTGTAAAATGGCCATTTCCAACTCATGGGTCAGTTTTGAAGTACTATTGGAACATGAAACTTGTACATGGTGACCTAATATTTTCACCAATGTCAAGGCATTGATACTTGAGAATTTGACAAGTGGAATGAGGAAGAAAGAAGGTATGCTCTTTATGAATGATCCTTAACAATGTAAGTCACTCCAAACCATCTCAAAACCCTACCTCTAGAGTGATGGAGAAAAATCAAGTGTTTAGTCATGAAATGAACTTTGTGAGCTAAAGTGATGATTTGGGCATGAAGAGGACTCTCTCTACTTCATTTTGGTGGTGGTTTCACTCTTTAGGTCAGTTGGTAAGGTGCTCAAATAGCCCTATTTTGTAAGAATTTTCTTGTACAATCTTGTATAGAAAGTTTCATGTTTGAAATTTTGGTGTGGGAGAAATCTTGGGATGTCCCCCAACTGATCATGAAAATAACTAGGTGAGTACGGTGCTGAAAAAAAAAGATGAACCGTGTCACAAAATGTAGACTATTGTTTAAGGGCTAAACAAGGCAAAACTAGACATGTGAGTTTGAAGATGTCTTGATGAAATGGCATGTTATTTAAGTACAATATGGGAATGGAAGGTTTCTTGAGGTCCAATGTGACTTTTTTAAGCACATATCTTTATATGATGAAGTGTTTTAAGGTCCTATTTCAAGTGATCAAATTAGGCCTAAAACTACCTCATTAGGACAATCAAGTAGCTCTAAGAAATGAGCATGCAAACATGTTTTTCTCCTCATAACATATGAAAATGAGTGTATTAATTTTAATTACAGGTCCTATGTGAAGTGTTCCAAGCCCTGATTCATCATGAAAATGAAATTTTGTGTGTTGGAAGCCTATTGTACAAGACTAGTTTTGGTGCTCAAACTCGATCCGATCTATCTCGTAAAAGAAATATTTTTGATGTTACACACCTTTAAATTATGAATTTTATGGAAATGATGAGTTAAAATAGGTTTTTTTATTTCCATGAAGGTGCCCTAGGAGTCTTGACCAGGTGATTTTATGAGTGAAGCAAGTCATTTTGTGAAAACCAGTTTTCGAGTATGCAAACCCTTGAGAGACCTTAATCTAATCTACATGGCATGGATAACATGAAGGTGCTAGTGTTTCTCCAAGTGCATGATGTTATTTTATACCTCTTGAAAAGTCTCCCATATGATTTTCATTGCATGTCATTAATTTTTGATGCTCCTTATACATCCAAGTTGAAGATTGTATTGTAAAGCTTGTACATCTAGGTGTGCATGTAAGCTCTAATGAAGACTTAAATGTAAAATGAATATTTTACAATAATTTCAAGGGGTTATAGATAAATAATAATACTTGTGTAAATTTATTTCATAATTACAACACAAGAAGGGTACGTTGAAGAGGAAGAAGGTAAAACTAACGTAACAGATTACAAATCGAATGCAGATGTTATTTCTTGGAATCTTATCGGTTACATCAGAGAGAAATAATTTAAGAAATGATTTTCAATGCCTAATAAAAATTTAAGTGTCTTGATAGGTCATGAAGGATTGGCGGTTGTAATCGTTAAGTCTACAAGTGCAATGATTGTTATAAGTGATGTCATCTCATACTCCTTGACAAGTCAAGACTAAATAGGTGAAGATTATTTGGAAGTTGAAGTGTAAGAGCATGTAAATATCATGTATTTTAATACATTAGATTATATGTGAGGTATTTTTATGGCCATGTTTTTGAAGTGAATTAGGACATGAAAAACAAGGGGGATCAAGGAGAGTATGATATGCCTTCATGACTGTAATTTTTGTAGAAGTTAAAGCATGTATACATGAGAGAGTGGATGCTTTAGAGGGTAATTCAAGGAGAGAACCATGACAATAATGCATGTATGAAAGAATCCTTGTATGACAATTTTTTACATTAGATGAAGGAGATGAGAAAATAGATGACTCAAGGTGAGAAGAAGGGTGAAAAAATGATAGAAGAGTTGAATAGGAGATCACAATTTGTTGTGTGAGACAACTAGAGGAAGGTGATCAAAAATCTTGTAAATTCTAATTAGATGCTTGTCACAAAGAGGTATTCAAAGCTTCCTTATAATTTGTAGCTTGTAGAAGTTTAGTGCGTGCTTGACTGATTTTTGGGAGTTGGAGCTCCCATGCAAGTTGGAGCTTGTTAAAGGTCAAGTGGGTGTTTGGCTAAATTTTGGAGTTCTAGCTTCAAGTTGAATGGGTGCTCAACATTTGAAATCTCTGTAAACTTTATAGGATAATTTTTCCATACTAGCGCATTGGTTTCAATGGGAATAGTTATAGGTTAGAGGATACAATGGAATTCCTCCCTACACTTCTTCGACCTATGGCGTCAGATCACCCAAAAAACCTAAGACATGATATCCTCTTTCTACACCCTTTCTCTCATCACAGATCAGGTGCACATGTTCCTTTTACACTTTTCATACTTTCATTTCAAGTATTTTCATTACATATACATGTATCTTTTACATGCATTTTTGACATATATACATGCATATTTGACTTCTTGATCATCTTCTCCTTGCAGGTCCGACCGTATGAGAAGCAAGTAGTCAACAACAACAACAATGGGTGCAACAAAACAACATTTAGTGGTATCGCACACCATATTAACTATGTAGGTACATCACACACATCGGAAAATACACATGTGTTTCTACCCTAGGTTCACTCTCACCACTTTTTTGTGCTTTTGCATCTTTAGTTTCCACATTCTATCATCTTTTTCACTCCATGCTTTGTCTAGTCCTTCAATGCATTTCCACATCTCTCGCATGGATTATCAAGTATGCATCTCTATCTACTTTATGTTATTGAGCTTTCCACTCACAAATATAAAGTGGGGAAAATGTAATCACAAAATCACACACTTTACACAAATTTAGTCTCGATCTTATACTACTATTCATATGGTTTTGAGTGAAGAAAGTACTAGTTAACCCCCATCTTTTGGCCATTTTACTTTACTTTCTATCTTTACTAGCGACCTCTCATACATGCATGCCCAGTTTTTTTTTGTCATTTGTGTTGTTTTGCATTTGGTGGGGTGCTCGAAGCTAGTACTAGGCAAAGTGATAGGCACCTTGGTCCCAATCAGGCCTTGATCCTCTTCTAATTTCCCACCACTTTTTGGGCACTTTCTAGTCATTTGGACATTTTATATTTCTTGTGATCGGCATCTTTGGGGTTAATTACAAAATTATATCAAGAGAACCATATAAATATAAAGTTATGAAACCATAATGAGGGACCAAGCACTAGTCACTACTATCATCACCTAAGGTTGCATCCATTAAAGGCTCCATTTACATCCATCTAGCTCCATCACAAGGCATAAGGTGGTTCATCTGCATCACACAAGCATAGGAGGGAAGTTTATTCTATTCCATCCACCATTCTATTACATTTTCTACACATAGTTATTGCTCACTACTTTCACAAAGTATGACTGCACAAGAGCACCTAGGGCATGATTGCACACACTTGCACATAGAACTACATCGGGTCTGAGATGTAGTGTAGCGCTCAATTAGTAAGTCCACCATTATGGTAGTTGAGGTCATTCTAACCCCTTCATATGCATCTTTCTTTTTTAGGGTTTGATGTTTGTCTTGGGTTTTGCAGGTCTCTTCTTCATCATTGATTACTAACGACATACGATGCGGTTGTAGAGAAGTTGTGTGATAGACAATGAAGACTTCAGATTATCTAGTGACCCTACAAATCTGGTTTTTTCATCTCCTACACATACTAAGGCACCTAGAATGCAAACTAGGGTGCCCACAGGTTCCCTGATATTATCCTAGGTGCCCCACTCCACTCAAATTTCTTAGATCTGCAAGTTTCTGGACTTTGTCATAGTCATTTCCTCCTCCTATTTCTCCATTCAACTTTGTAACATAATCCAACAAGTTCTTGAATTAGCTAAGCTCCTTCCAACCCTTCTTTGCATATTAGGGTTTCTATTTTCATTAGCCTAGTTGTTTGGGTCACTTTTTATATTTATTTAGTTGTTATTTACATCATTTTAGTATTGTTATTTATTGTTGTTCCTAGTTATATTAACTACCATTATTCCACATTTTAGTTAATCAAGTGTTGGCGGAGCTTGAGGAATGGAAGAAAGTTGAGGGTGAAATAGATGTTGAGTTCCTAGAACTCTTCCAACCACCTTCACTGATCCAATTTTAAATTAGGTAAAAAGAAATTTTTGGGCCATTAAATTATTTTTGGTGAACACCTACGATTTTGGCGACTAAAATATTTTCGAGGACGGCAATCCAATTTAGTGTGGGGTAATGTTGCACGGCCCATTTTGACTAAGTACAAACCAGGGTAAGTGCACAAAGATGGGGTCCAAAATCAAACACAAATCTGATTTTAAACAAAACGCAAGTGCATTTTGGGAAAGCAGAGTACATTATGAATTAGCAAGTTTGGTAATTACAAGCCTAAAATGTGAGCTCGTAACATGAGTGTGTTATAACGTGCTTGTGTTCCTAATTGTTATGTGGTATATGTGGTTTTGGGAGGGATATATTTACTAAAATAAATATTTAAGTATAATTTTTCATTTATTATAATAAATGAAAACTTATACTTGAAATTTATTTTAGTAAATATAAGAAACTATGGTCACTCTACACCTTATGGAACTAGTCTCATAGCTCCATCAGTCACGGTTTAGAAGATAGCTTTTCATATTTTAATCTAGTCAATACATAGGTATTTTTAGGATTTCAGCATTCATCCTAAAGCTTTTAGGGTTTAAATTATACAATCGATATCTATTTTGTGAAAGAATATAGTCATTGTTTAGGTTTTGGGGTCTTCTTGATTGTTTATTGACATTTGTAGGAGTTTTAGATGTGTCAAAACTATATTTTATAAATCTCACAACTCCCAAAGGTAGAAATAATTGCTTGAATATATGGACTCATGTAATTCCTTATAACACATAATAAATCAAAACACATATGTAAGTTTTTATCGATTCAAATAATCAAGGGAATGGTCATAATGAGGTCTATGAAGGATCTGAAACATCATGAGGACAATGGGTGCAATTAGAAAAATCATGAGGTCTTCCTCAAGGCTTCCTTCATTCTCTTAGTGTTATCCCTATCCCAAGAATTTCCTCTAGTGCTATGTTTTGGTCCAACTCTTCCCTGACTAGTTCAATTGGTTTTGTTTCCTCAACTAAGAAGCTTCAAATCTAGGCACCTTTGAATTTATTCCTCTCTTCTGAGATATTCTTATCATTCCATCATGTTCTCAGACAACTAAACCACCTATTTCACTCATCTAGTTTCTCAACATTCATCCAAAGACTCCTCTCACTTGCCTTTACCAAAATTGCCCTTACATTGCACAAGAGCAAGGTTCACTAGTCACTTCTTGGTTTTTCTACTCTGCAAACTCTTCATGCAAGCTAAAATCATCCCTAAACACCCTTCTCAATCTCAAGGAGGTATGACAAGTTTGGTTAACATAACCTTCCATTAGTTGCTCCATTCACTATCCACTCTCTTAGACTAGCCTTCCCACTTTCTAGCCCTGCCTGGGTGTTATGTTGATTGTATCTTCAGCTTTAAGCACATACTCAACAAGTTGAGGGAATTGTAGAGTACCCATTAAGGGTTTCTAGTTGCATTAAGAGTTTTAGGTTTGAACTCCAAAGATAAATACCACTTCCTTCATTAAATTGAGCTAATAATTAGGTCTAGGTTTGTATTTGTTGTTTCTCCCCTAGACTGTCACTCACACCTCAACATGCACCCAATGAACCTTCCAATTTTCCTTTGAATATCCTAATAGACCTCCTTAGCATCATATCTACCAATTTTCAAGCTTCAACTCATCAATTAGAGCCTTCAAACCATGAGCCCTAGGCTTAACCAATGAGGGGTTACTAAACAACTCGGGAAGGTGAATTTCCTTTACCTTTTGACTTGTACAAACTTTCAAAACTCCAAATCAATTCTCTAGGTTTATTAACCCATTCCCTTCGTGATTATTTTACCAGTGAGAGAGTAATGAACCTTTCAAAGGCTTAGAATAATGGGTCTTTTCTTATCTTCCTATAGGTGTACAGTAGGGTAGGGTTACTATGCTTTCAAGGGTTTACTCAAACTAATCATAGTTCCAACTAACATTCCACATTTTTGGAAGTTTATGAGGTGTCATACACTCTTCCATAATCTTCTGGTCTTCTCCCACTCAACTTGTCTTCATGATACTCTCCCTTGATCCTTTTACACAACTTGTACACTAACATGCCATGTCTCTAGACTAGTTAACAACACTATCAACAATAATGATCAAATACAACCTAATATATGTGTAAGAGATTGTTATGAGCATGTCTCATTCACAGTATAACTCTTCAAATTATTCCTCTTGTCTTTCTTAACTCTAATTGTGCTTCACAGTATTCAACCATTAATTATGTTGCACCTGTTGCATTAGTGGTTGTTTCCATTGATGTCAATGACATTGATGGAAAAGGTATAGTGAAAAATTATGCATACCATGTTTCTCTCATGATATTCGGAGGTTTAAGGTGGTTCATGAAGGTTCCAGGTTGGTTTCAAAGTGCTACAAGCCCATTCTCGGTAGGTGGTTGGTTTTACGAGGCTAAATTATAGGTGATAGGAACATGGGAGAAGAATTGGGAGAGTGTCTACATCATGTGTGAGTAAACGTTAGGCTCATATTAGCCCTGGGAGTCAGGTTTCTATATTACACAAAAGTTAGTCTCGATAACTGACAATGTTCTTATATGCAAATGAGATGGGCTGGACAATTTCAGAGCTATTCCTATCAAAAAAATCATGGGAGATGATGGAGGAAGGTTTCCTTGTGCTTCATGCAAAATTTTAGGTCCTCATGAGGTCATTTGAGAAATTTGTGTAAGTTTTTACAAAACTGGTCTATTGAAAATCTCATTTTGAGCTACCTAGAATCTTAGCAATCATGCAAAAATATAGTGTCTCCTTTAGATAAATCATAGAATAAATTTTTAAGAGGACTCCAAGCATGAACTAGTGCAAAAATTTCAAGTCATTTGTACTTGTCATTGAAAAGATGTGAGCATTTTTGTGAAGCAAGTGTTTTCTTCCTCCTGGATGTGCTCGAATTGATAAGAACAAAAATAAAATTGATCTCCAAATATTGTTTGATCACTTTTAGAGTGTTTATTAGTTCATTCATTATGTTTTAAAATTCATTCTCCATGAAGGTGTATATAGTGGTTCAGGTCATTGATCTTGCTTGAAGGGTGCTCCTGATTTGAGTGTGCACAAGATGCCATCGATAGTGAATTTTCTCAACTAGAGTCCAGACTCTTTCAACATGTCCTTGTTAATGAATTTTTTCAACTACAATGACTACTTGGTGAGGATTAATATGCAAACTTAGTTTCTCTATATTGTCGTTGGAGATTTTTGTCTCAATACTTCTTGAAACTATTGTCTGGTAGTCTTCTCTTGGTTCGAGCTTTGATTATTATTGACACTTTATACAATGTCTAAAGAAAATTTTCTCTCCCACATTGGAGGACATAAGATAAATAAATTGGGTTGTTAGCATACTTGCATGGAAATTGAGTTCTTAAAGGCTCATTTTGCTAAGTCACAAGTATGATAGATTGTGTTGTCAATAACAAGGGTGAATGATTATTCTTATGAAGTGAATGTAAATTCCTTGGCAGGATTTAGCTAAGTCTCAAATCAAATCTCTTTAAATTATTACCTACATCAAGCAAAATGAAGGTCATACTCAATATTGCATTGTGTAAATTAACATTGTAGCATGTAAAAATAAATTTTTGGGAGCACATGAAGTACTATCAAATGTGAATATGGTATAGAGAAGGTAGATAATAGTTTCATAAAGCCACACAAATTTAAAGTTTTGAATTTCATTAAATATTGAAGAAATTATCAAGTTTTTGTGCTCTTGGGTACTATACACTCCCATACCCTGATCTAGGGTTTTGATAAGACAAATTTGTTCAAATAGAGATATTTATCCAACCAAATCTCTTGAAAATTTTGATGTATCTTTATGAATGGGTTTAGAAACATTTGCAAAAGGAATCACATCAAATAGTGGAGTGTGCAAAGAGAAATTTCTAGCAGAAGATTCTCAAGTCATACTCAGACTAGTAAATCAAAGGTTCCTTCATTGTCTCATAAAACTATTGTTGTTCAAATCAAATAATTGATTAAATCTCGATCTAAGGGAGGTAAAAAAATTTAGAAAACATTTTTGATGTTTTGAATGGATTCTTTCTCCTTGATATAAAATATTTCTTCAACAGTGACATTATTAGTGTAATTTTTTGTAAAATGTGAAGGTGATGACTTTGTTTCAACAATGTATTCTTCCTCCAATATTTATAGAGATCTGCAAGCATTTATGATTAGAACTCTAGAGAAATCAAGTCATAAAATTTTTTGAACAAGGTCCATTATGTCTGGAGTTCAAAACTTGCATAGGATAAGGAAATATGGACTTGCACAGTTGTAATCATAGTAGTGTCTTATTGATCAAATTGTTACTAAATCATCTTGTGTGTTAGAGTATGACTCTATAACACTTGTGAGATGTTATCAGTCCTATGAACATGTCTTAGAAGCACATTTATCTCAAATGAAAACATAGAATGGGTGTTGATCAATTTTCCAAAAGAAGGTAAGGTTGAATACCAAGGTATAGTGGTATATAAATGGTAGCAAATTCATTTTGAACAAGATGAAACACATGAGCTCCTAAAACAAATGAGAATATCAACCACCACTTTTTGGACTTGGCACAAGCTTGAAGGAGTAGTTGAAGGGTCATAGGTTTGACAATTTTTCAAAGTCATGTTAAGAAGTTAAGTTATGAGATGAAGTCAAAGGGACAAAAAGGAGTTACAACAAAATTGAAAAATAAGTTGTATAGACATATGGTATTTGAACTTTCTAATGAAAATATAGTGGGGGAGAAACTGAGATTATGAAAAGGTTTGTGAGAGTTGTTTTTAGAAGATGATGATTATATGAAATAGAAGAAAAAAATTAAATAAGAACCTAGAAGAGAGAACAATGATGGAATAATGAGAAAATACAGTGAGAAGGAGATTTGGTATGAAAAATGATAACAAGACTAGGGGTAGTGAATAAGAGTGTTTGAATTTTTATAACTGAGATAGAGAGTTGGTAGAGGATCTAGGGGAGTGAATTTGAACTGTTATGTTGAAAATGTGAAGGAGTTGAAACAAATAAAGCACTAATCATATCAAGATGAGTGGTAGTGAAGATTAATCACTTTGTGATTAGTACAAGAATCAAGTTTGAAGAGTAAGCCAAGTTGAAGAAGTCAGAGATTGACAGAGCAGCAGAGATAGTAGAAAATATAGGGTCACTATCAGATGTTTATTGCATCAAGTTGAAGTGTGATCACCTCTTTATTGTTCAAGCTAAGTTGTAGCTCAGTTGTATTAGGGAGTTGTTGCTTCCTTGCAGGTGGCAGCTTGTAGAGGTCAGTGGTAGCTAACTAAATCATCCAAGAAGTTTTTGCTTCCTTCACCAAGTTGTAGCTTGAGTGAATACTGAGGTTGTAGCCTCAAGAGTTGAGTTGTAGCTCAACAAAGCATTGTAACCTTTTTCCATATAGTGCACTGGTTCAAGTGGGTTTTCTCCCAATTTGGGTTTCCCACTTAAAAATTCTTATCTCTTATGTATGTGTGGATGTATGCTTCTTTTTTATTTCTTTTCAGTTTAATTAATTGATTTACTTGGTTTGAAAAATTTGAATTGAACACTGATTCACCCCCTCTTAGTGTTCCAGTTTCTAACAAATTATTCAACAAAATCACCATAACTCACAACCACAAGAATAAGCATATACATACATGCAAGGAATGTAATGAAAGAATATATACTTATCTCTCCATCAGTCTACAAACACCATCTTGAACAAGCATTTGGATTCACCATTAGCAGTTTCATCATATAATCACCATACACAGATTCCCTATATCACAATGGTTTGCAAACTATGTTTTCTTCAAATTCTTGGAGCCTCAACTCTCCCAAACCTTGGATCATTCAAATGATAGTCTCATCAGTTACAAACATGAGGTTTTTTACTCCTTACAAGATAGTTACTATTTGAATTGTGACCCTTCAACTTCCTTTAGTCTTGTGACCTTTCAAGTCCCTCAATACAACATCATAGCTTTAAAATGGTGACTCCAAGACCCATACTTCCTAAATTCACTCACATTGACTCCTAGACCCCACTAGGACTTACATTCATGACTTAAATCCCCTAAATACCTACATGACACCTTGATATTCCTAGTTCATACCCCTAATAGCCTTCAAATTCACATTTTGCACTTTTGGAGGGAAAGTATGTAATTTAAATTTTTAAAAGGCCAAGACTCAAACCACCACACCAAACTAACTCACATGGATTCCCTAGACCTATAACACACCTGCACACTAAAAATTGATGACACCATGACATATTTATAGAGATGGATATTATGCTCCTGCATCAATGGTGATGGTAGTCATCTTGAGATCACAAATGGTGCATATCTCTTGAGATTGTTTCTAAACACTTAATCAATATTTGGTGATGTGCTCACATCTTGTAATTCAAGGAGTGGCTTTCACAGTGCTTCAATGCAATTAGAGTTCAAGAATATGGATCTCACCCTCAAACATTCCTTCAAGTCTCATTCAGGGAGAAATCCTTCCATATAAAGGAGGAAACATATTTCCATGAGGATCAATCAAGTGAAGATGTGTCCAGATACTATAAGCATGTTTCCACTCATGTGACATCTTGGTTAGGGAAGTGAATTGTGAATTTAAAAAGGGTTTCATCATGTTTAAATGTGAAATGGGAAGCTCGTGGAGTAAGTTGAGGATCATCACATCTTGACTCTGCCATCATGTTCAAACCTCTTCAAGGAACAAGCCAAGATGTGTTAGTCAAGATATTGAGGTATTAAAGACCATTGTGTGTGAAAGATAAAGGCATCATCTATCTCCATGAGAGGCATATGAGCAAAGAGGTGTATGAGTATCATGAATTTTATTCCATTCGAGGATAATTGTGGAGCTAGGAGGGGTAAGAGGATGATCTTCGTATAGAGCACCATGTATGTAAGAATGAGAAATCATATGAGTTTTACTTGATGTTGCTCACTTGGTAGTGTTCTTAAACACTCATTCAAACCTTGTAGTTTGATCACACTTCAAAGGAGGAAGGACATTACAACCACCTCATTTCAGTCCAACAGTGGCCACATGCCAAGAATCTCATTCAGTGAGAAATTCTTCCATCTACATGGTGAATACCTATTTTAGTAAGTGATAGACAATCAAAAAATGGTTTGAGCATCATGGAGTTGATTTGTGATCACTAGGGTTAATTATGGAGGCCTTGAAAAGTAAGAGAGTGATCCTCGGTCCTGCCTTGTAATTAGAAGAGAGCATTTTGTTCCCATCACAATGTAGATCTCATAACAGTGTTTATAAACACTTAATTCATTACTTGAGGTTTTAGAAACATGCTTTCAACTCATGGTAACTCTTTTTTACCCCTTTTTCATGTTAGAAGTTTTGTCACTCAAAAACACAACCTAGGGTGTTAGGAAGGTGTTTTCAACTCACAAAATTTGGCCCCATTCTCATGAGATCCTCACCCATGGTAAACAATGACAGTACCCATTCCAAGATGTACTTATCAACATTTACAAATATTCACTTATGACCATGTGGTGACCATTGTTATTATAGGATTTATTTTCCTCACTTTATTTATATTATCCTACTTGGGATATTCCACCTCACTTGGAGTTTCCCTACACTTATGGGATATGCTTGCTTAGGTGTACACTTGACTACACTATTCTAGGTGTTGGTTACCACTTGAATACACTATTCTAGGTGTTAGTCACCACTTGACTACACCATTCTAGTTGTTGGTTACCACTATTCTAGGCATGGATATTGCCATGATTCTAGGAGGAGGTTACACATTCACCTCATATATGTACATCTCTTGCATTATTCTATTTGATCGTATTGAGTTGGAGCTATTTCTGTGTTATTGCAATTATCTCTCTTGTATTTTCGTAATTTGTAATCTTGTATGCTTGCATTGTTTTGTCTTAGAACAATTCACGTCTTGCATCATTCACATGTGCATTCTTTGAACCAATAGATCTGTGGCGCTTCTCCGATATGGTATCGAGTTTGAGTTGGTATTGAGATTTTCTAGTTATTATTCTACAAATTTATTTTCATTTGAGATCAATATTTACAAGTATTTTGGTGTTATTTGGTGTTGGTTTTACCTTTTTTGGGTATATATAGCCTATTTGCAGGCTTCTAAGGTTTACAGGCCCGCATAGTGCATATACAGTTTTGGAGATTGTTTTTTTGTAGGCCCTAAATCATTATTGCAGGATCCTGGAAGATTTATCCATATCTAGGTGATTTCAGACTGTGAAGGGCATTTTCACATGTGGTAGTGCTTTGCATGCTTGTTTAGACTTGTAAAGGGTGTTTTTTCCTATTCTAGAGGAATTTTTCAAACTTGCAACAAATTTTCTATTGGGCACGGGAAAATGTCTAAGTATTGAAGTATGCAGTGATACGCAAGAGTGCAGATAGGCTATAGAAGAAATGCATGGGAGATGAGTGTGTTGGAGAACAAGGTTTGCACGTAGAATATGGAAGGAGATGTGTGTGAGGATCATGATAGAAAGGCAAAAGACTTAGTGAATTTTTGGTATATGGGGATAAGTATAGACTTGGAGTATGCAACACACAAGGAGGATTAGGAAGTCAAGAAGAGTCTATTTTTAAGGAAATAACTTACAGTTTGAACATGCGCATAGAGATAATAATAGGATTAGAACTAGAGTTAATTATAGATGATCTATTATTAGGTGAAGCTTGCATGCTTCCTTAGTTTCTTTTGTAGTGGTGCATGGACTATTCTTAGCATGCATCCTATTTTGAGAAGTGCATGGGTGGTGAAGGGAAAGTTCCCAATCCCTATATGTGTGTGTGTGTGTGTGTGTGTGTGTGTGTGTATTGATTTGCATGGTTTAGAGAGAGATACATGATGTGCTTTGGAGTTGTAATAGAGTTATGTTGTTGGTATAATGTGCACATGACTTTGTGATGTTTCTTATGGTGTATTCAACTATTGTGTTTTGATGGAATAATATAATGGATCGTTATGGTTGGATATTGGTTGTTGATGTATCTATTATTGGTGATTATATGGTGAATCTGATCCTAATTGTTATGTGATCTGTATGTTTATTTTATTATGTGTGTTTCTAATTTGAGTTCATGAATCTGATTGTTAGAATGGGATATGCACTTTGGGATCTGGTTATTATGAACATGCATGTTAACATTGTGGTAAGATAGTAACAAAGAGGGACTGGTACCTTTTTGCATGCTTTGGGTGAGTGCTCAAATCTATCTGAGTGATGTTCTAGTGCATGTGTATAGGGTTTTTGAGTGAAAAAATAAGACTACATTTTGGTTTTGTTGTCGGGACCTCTTTTCAAACTATTTACCATGATGTGTATAATGATGGTGTATTAGTTGACTCTTGCATCTATTGAAGATTGGGTGATTGATGGACAAGATCAGTTTTACATAGAAGATATAGTATTGGACCTGATTTCAATGATGCACAAGTGGGTTGAAGAACATCTTTATCATGAGCTTTATGAGTCATTATTTTGCTACTTTCCAATAGATTTATACAAGTGGTTTTCCACATATGCATCAAAGAAAATTTGGTATTATAGACCGAGGACTTGGATGCAGGAAGAGTATCAAGCTTTGTTTGATGCAGATGAACCTTGGACGCATGTTGTAGATCATTGGTGGGCTATGGTGTTGTGTGCAATTATACTTTGGAGTACGTGGTGTCTATGTATACTTGTATAAAAGTTACTAAGTTTGAATTATTGCATGAACCGAGAGGATCTTACCTTCATGTCATTCCTTTGGATATTAAGATTTTGATGGTGGTGTTGAGCTTAGAAAACCTTCCTATGGCTAGCTAAACACCCCACCATGTAGTAGGGCAGGGAAGGTGTGGTGAAAGATGGCGGACCTTGCAGCAGAAAGGTAGAGAGAAGAAAGGTAGCTTAAGTATAATGAGGCGAGAGAGGGAATTGGAGAAGAAGCGTGATATTGAGGATTATGTGGAGTTACAGAGGATGATGTCTCATGAAGGATTTAAAGCTCACATGGAAGATGTGGAGCTAGAGCATCAAGCTCTCCCCCACTTAGGAAAGCACAAGTAGAGAATCCCCTCTAGACTTATGATGAGAGCACATCGATGAAGAAATATTAAGGACCATGGGTACACATCTGATCCCACATGGTAACCTAGCCCTTGTGCTTAGTGTTTGAGTTCTAAAAGTAACTATTGATAAACAAGTGAGTGTAGGTAATCCAAGTGGTTTTAGGTAGTTATCATTTTCCTTTGAATATAGAAGTGCATCTAGACAACATCTATGGCATCACAAGTGACAACATCTTTTTGTTTGGAGGACCGATTGGAGGAATATTTTCTAGCGCATCATTAGGATAGAGTGTGGGTGCACAAAATATTGGGAACATGTCTGGAAGTACTACAACTTCTCATACCATTGGAGTTAAGTTTAGTACTATTATTGGAATGCAAGGAAGTACATCCACTAGTCCGGTGCCCACTATAGGAGGGTGGGTTAGGAGGCTTGGGATCAAGTGGATCAGGTGGTTCTAGTGGTGGAGGAAATATTGGTGGTGGTTCTGGTTCTAGATCTAGAGGACAAGGCCCACATCCCCCTAGTAACCCCCACATCAACCTTAGCAAGGTGTTTTATGAGATGTCTCTTCACTTTCCAGAATATAGAGGTATTGAAGATGTTGTAGAACATGTACACAAGTGTGAGTTACTATGGCAGTGCTAAAGGAATCACCACTCCAGATAGAAAGGAAAGTCAGTTTTCTACTACTCTTCAAGGGTGTGTGCATAGCTAGTATAGAAAGTATGATCCACACTAGACTATAGTCGATTATGATGCTTTTTGCACATTCTACGTTTTTGGTTGAGTTCCATATCCTAAGTTTGAATAAAAGAGTATCATCATGCTTAAGGACATTAAGCAGGGCTTATCAAAAAGCATTTGGGAAGTATGATGCACATTTTAAAACTTTTTTTCAAATTTATCTTATGACATACATCCTAGTCAATATGCACAATGGTTTTTGGAGGGTTTTTGAATCCTCTTCATAAGGTCATTATCTCATAAGACTTTTGTAGACCCACTGTGATGCTTTAGAGGTAGCTCTACATGTTGAGGCAATTGGGAGTGTGGACACTGGTGTAAGCCTCATTTCTTGAAGTGCAAATTGCAGCTATGTGAAACAATTGGAAAATATCTTTTTAATTCAACTCATGAGACACGTAGTGGGATTTGGTGTACATATTGTGAGGTTGAAGGACACACTAAGGATAGCTTCCCTCATAAGTTGTGTGCACCATGTTGCTGGATTGTGAGATTTGTCATTTGGACCATGATGTGAGTAGATGTCCTCTTTTGCAGCACGTGATCCATAAGAATGTATCCATGTATTGTAAGATTTGTAAAAACTTATACTCATGATACAATTAACTACAAAGTGATTGATCACATACATGAGGCAATTAAAACTAGTGTGTGCCAGACTAGTGTAGTAAGTGGATCTAAGGAACAAGAGAAAATAACATAATGAAGGGTGCAGTAATGGGGATAACAGGAATAAAGGATTCCATGGTGGTGGATAGGTCAAGGTCGTGGCGGTGGAAGGAGGATTTCCTAGAGGAACTTGTTTTACTTGTGGATCTCTTGATCATTATTATCGAAGTGAGTTCCTCAAAATGTGGTTTTCTCTTTGGTGTGGAAAATAACATAAGTTTGAAGAATTCCCTAACTTGTATGAGCATATGAGAAAACAACACAAGCAAGATAAGGAGTAGCTATGATCAAGATACAACATGCGAGATGGAGATAAATGGATGCCAAAGGTTGGGCTTAATTTTGAATTACAACCTGTGTTAGTTACCACATGTGTTGAGGTTGTGTGTGCCCATGAGACTCTAAAGTATAAGCCACCTATAATGAAGCAAGAAGTGATAAATGCAAAGTACCCTGATGTTGAACATCAAAAATAAGTTTACCTTTAGAGACTATGGATGTGATCAAGAATCTACAAGGAGAGATTCAAATTTTAAAGGAGTAGGCACATATTGGAATGAGCTAAGAATGTTGAAATTCCACAGAAATACATAGATGATTTGAAGGAAGTTTGTAGAATGTTGCATAGGAGAACATCATCCCTATGTTAGGAGAGTGGTTGAGAGAGAAAGTACCACATGTAGGACATGAGCGTGAGAGAGATCCTTCATGTAAATATGCCTCCCATAATCATGAGTATGAAAAGGAGATTACATTGAATGTGGTCATTGATGGGTGGCTTTTGAGAAACATTCTTATAGATACAGTGTGCAAAGTTAATGTACTCACTTTGGATGCTTGGAATCGAGATGGGTAGACCACCATTATAACCTTCTTTGAATGTGTTGTACATGGCAAATAAAACTAGGGATAATCCTATTGGGGTGTTAAAAGATGCTACTATTATGATTCAAGGAGCCAAGTTTATTGGGGACTTTGAAGTATTGGAACTCGTAGAGGTAGATAGTTTCCCAGCATTACTTGGGTGCCCCTAGTGTTATGCAAATAATGTAGATTTGTGCTTCAATAAGGGTACATTAGCTTTGAGAACAAAGAAGAGTGTGTCATTATCCCATTGACAAGATGCAAAGGTTCCCCTTGTATGTTGATCCATTAAGTGATGAGGACTTGAACAGGATATACGTGCATACAATAAGAGACCCGAGGTGATTGAGCCATCTAAGGAAGGAGTAATACAAGTGGGATGATGCTCATTCAATTAGTGATACTACAAGTATTTCTTGTGACAATTGGGTGACATGGAACGTATGAAGTAGTTGGGCATGAGGTTAAGAATACATTTACTCGCATGATTAGGCCGTGCATGGTTAGGACACTTGAGTAATAACCAGTACCTCGATACACTGGTGAAGGAAAACCGATGTATTTTTGTGCGTTATGGAAGCCCAGTGGAAGGATACTTGGTGACAAAAGAAATATGTTGGTTTTATACCTACCTTATGGATAGGACAAAACACGTTGGTGGGCTACACACAAGGACAACCTTTAGAATGGCATGAGGTGAGAATCACCTTTTCTACTAGGTTTCTAAGGAGCAATGTACCTTCATAGATATGTGAATACCATGGGAAGGATTATGCTTTGCACCATGTTTAGAAGTGTGAGAGACTCTGGATGGAGGGGTAGGAGGCCTTACCACCATCACTTTGGGTACATAAGTTCTATGCAACCCTAAGTGGTTACACACGTGCGATGTGGTATGTCCATGTAGAGTTGACATGAGGAGATAGATTAATTGGTGAGAGATGACCTCAAGGTATGATTCATACTTTTGATTACTTTTCTACTAAACCTTGAGTAATGAAGCATTATAGATTATGAAGCACCTTACTTTGGGGGATAGTGTGAAGGATGAGGAGATTTTTTTAGATATGTTTGGAGAATTGGATTTGGAGGCACGCCTTGACCTTGAAGAGACTGAAGAAGAAGAAATGGTCCACACCTAGGAAGAAAAGGAAAAGGGTAAAATGGTATGCACAATAGATGATGATGATGAGGATAATAACCTGGATGTTAACCATACTAAAGGTATGCGTGAGGTGATGGACACATCAGATGAGAAGGCATGCACGTATCATGAGCCTATGAAAACAAAGAAGGTTAACATTGGACAAATGTAGAACCTAAAGAAGTAATTATTGGTGATTATTGGTTTGAGCAGGAGGTAGAAAATATTATTGAGCTACTACGTGACTTTTAGGACTTATTTCTAAGGGGCTATCATGAATTGAAAGGAGTACACCCTTCTTTAGGTGAGATGTGAATCAAACTTAAAGAAGGTGTGTGCCTGATTAGAAGAGGCCTTATAGGATGAATCCTAAATCTACGTGTTAAGGTAAAGGAAGAAATTGACAAGATGTTGAAATCTGGAATCATTGAGCCCATTGAGGAATCAGAGTGGGTGAGTCCCATGGTGATAAGCATTAAAAAGGATGGGAGGATAAGGATCTGTGTGGACTATAGAGAATTAAATGCTTCATGTGTTATTGATCCTTTTCCTACCCCATTTACTAAGGAGATCCTAGAAGGAGGAGTTAGGGTGAGATATACTCTTTTACCGATGGATTTTTGGATATCATCAAGTGTGCATAAAAAAGGAAGATCAGGAGAAGAAAAATTTCACCACTAAGTGGGGAAGTTTTGCATACATAGTTATGCCCTTTGGACTTGAAGAATGCACTGTAGTATTTTCGTGCATTATTGTACAAGCATTTCAAGACTTCATTCATAAATTTTTATAGGTGTATCTTGATGATTGGATAGTGTATGGTCTAGTTAAGGATCATTGTGACAATTTGAGACTTATGTTTGAAAGATGCAAACAGTTAAGCATCTCCTTGAATATTAAGAAATGTGTCTTTGCAACACCTTTTGGCACTTTGTTGGGACATATTATTTGTAAAGAAGGCTTGTTGGTAGATCCATCCAAGGTCGTTGTGATCTTGGGATTGGAAGAACCTAACAATCAAAGTGAAGTGCATGGATTTATTGGTCATACAAGTTATTACAGGAAATTCATTAAGGGTTATGCAAAGATTTGTCGCTGCCCCTGGAGGAACTATTGAAGTCTAAAGGAAAATTCTATTGGGGTGAGGCAATAGAAAGCATTTAAAACACTAAAGGAAAGGTTAGCCACTGCACCTATTTTTTTCTTTCCTTTATGGGACAAACCATTTCATGTTCATGTGATGCTTATGGAATGGCGATTGACATCATGTTAGCACAACTAGGTGAAGGAATTGTAGACCACCCTATTTATTTTGCAAGTAGGAAGTTGACACCCACTAAATAATTATACAACTACTGAGCATGAAGCTTTGTCCATGATTTATGCATTGCACAAGTTTAGACAATACTTATTGGTCACACCGTTTATCTTCTTCACAGATCATATGACACTTAAGTATTTGGTAAACAAGCATGTTTTACAAGGGCACATTTGCAGGTGGATACTACTATTTCAAGAATTTCAGTTTATAGTTGTTGTCAAACTAGGAAAAAGTAACTCAGGGCCTGATCATTTTCAAGGATCAATTCTGGTGAGGACACTAGAGCATTGAAGACATAATGTTAGATGCACAACTCTTTAGATTGAATCACACGCCCACTAAGTTAGAATATATTGCAGTCTTTTTGCACACTGGATAGTCACCGAGGGAATGAAGATGTTAGAGAAGAAGAAACTTGCAATACATGTGACACCTTACCATTTGATAAGTGGTGACTTGTAAAAACTTGGCCATGATGAAGTTTTTGTGTGGTGTGTTCTAGAGCATGAGCGTGAGGTAATTATGGAAGAAGCTCATGGTGGAATTGTAGGAGGTCATTATGCAGGAGATGCCACCATGTGCAAGATTTTGATGGTTGGATTATGGTGGGAAACTTTATATAAGGATGTCAAGGAGTATGTCAAGGCATGTGATCATTTTCAGTGCCTTGGGAAGCCTGGAACCAAGAGATGAGATTCCTTTGAGACCTATTACAAGTGTTGAACCTTTTGAAAAATGGGTGATTGACTTTTTGGGTCCGATTTCCTCACCCGTGAAGGAGGATGGCGCATGCTACATTATAACTTGTACAACTATCTTACAAGGTGGGAAGAAGCAATGCCTATAAAGGATTGCATGGCAATTACAACAATGATATTTCTATGGGAAAATATTATCAATAGGTATGGATGTCCATTGAGCTTAATAAGTGATAGGGGCACACACTTTTTGAATGAGACTATCAGAATATTATTGGTTGAGTTTATGGTGGTGTGCCACAAGATAACACCCTATCACCCACATGTCAATGGTACTATTGAGGCTTTCAACAAGATTATTGGGACATACATTGACAAAGATTTGTGATGTTGGAAGGAAAGACTAGGATGATAAAGTATCTGTTGTACTTTGGGCATATAGAACTACTTACAAGAGATTGAATAAAGCCACACCATTTTAATTGGTGTTTTGGCGTGGAGGTTGTATTTCTGTAGAATTCATGATGTCTTCCTCTGTATTATTGTGCACATACGGGAGGATTGGATGATGAACAAGTTGTTGAGAGTGCATAAAAATTTTGATGTAGTTGGATGAATGACATGATATTGCTCGGTGGAGTCAAAAGATAGAAAAATCAAAAAATCATGGCATGATAGACATATTTAGAACAAGGCATTTGAGGTTGGCAAAATGGTTCTTTTGTATGATTCTAATATTGTGTCCCACCACCCTGGAAAGCTGAAATTTCATTGGTTTGGACCCTTTGTTGTAACGAAGATATTGGAATTAGACTTTGCGATTACTGAAGTGCTAGATGGAAATTATTTCTGGTTACTTCAATGGGAGTAGGTTGAAGCCCTACTATAAATAAGTCTTCTTGTTGTTTGTAATAAGGTAATTTTTCACTTAGATTAGATTTCCCTTTAATGCATTTTATTTATATGTGTTTTCTTTCATCGTTGTTATGCTTTTTCAATTTAGTTCAGTGTTTTGTTCTGATAAGTGCGTTTGTGCGTAGATAGGCGATTACTATCTAAGTGACTTCATGCGTAAGGACCGCGCATATAATTAGTATAGAGTGGATTATAAGCAAAAGCATGCTAGAAGAGAGTTGAGAGAGTTATGGTTCACAAAGGCCTAAGTACTAAAGGAGCATGTGTGTTGATGTTGATGTTGGTTGCTAAAATATAGGGAGAATGGTGATAATAAGGAAAATCCATGTATGGTGAATAAGCACGTAGTGAAACACGAGGTAGGTAGTGACGCGTGGGTAGCTACTTGGTATAAAGCGCGAGAGGTTGTTGTACTTCGGCACATAGAGCGCATGAAAGAAGGTATGCGGTGGTGGAAGTAGTTTGTGCACCTAAAGGTTACAACTAGAACATGAAATGAAATCATGATGGAAACTGTGGAAAAGGTGGGAAAAGTGGAAAATCCGAATTAAATGCAATTGTACGGTGGTAGTTGGCAAGAAATGAATGTGGGTAAAATTTGAAAACCTATAAATAGAATGTCGGGGTAATCTCATTTTTACCTTACCTTGCATCGAATTTGTGAATTCTTGTGTGTGACCTAGGGAAAACTTGAGCAATTTGGTGAAAAATTCAAGGTGTTGAGTTTGTTGTCATGCAAATGTGCAACAGGAAAATTGACAATTTTCTAGCATGACAATGATACCCCTGTGTTGAAACTTTCAATTTTTACCCTTCCAAGGCACCCCAGGTCTACCCAATCAGTCCAATGACCTCCCAGTGGATGTTAACTCGTAACTTAGGTGAATTAGGAAATTCAAGTCAATCCCCTAGGTGATTTTAGGAGTTCTTGAAGATTGTTATTTTTGGACAGTTGTGGGAAGGGCTACCACTGGCCTTCCCAAGACCGATGAAACCCCTGAGCGTAACGCAGAGGAGCTAAATCCAACATAGAGATGAATTGAAGGTATTAAAACATTCGGAATTTATTTTGTAAGATTCAGGAAATATTTGGATGAGTTGGGGCGGTTTCATCAAAAACAGGTTCACGAGGCCTAGCAAAGCAAGTGCATAGGGCCAAAAAAACTACTGAACTTCGAGAAGTGATTCCAAGAGCTCTAGATGGAGTTAGGAGCTAAATAAAACATATTTGGAAAGGGAATTTATAGATCTCAAAGATGGTGGAATAATATTTTTCACAACACTTTTTGCTAGAGTTTATAACTAGTTTTTCCATGCTCAATGTTTCACACGATTCATAGCCGTTTTCTTTGAAAGTGACGAAGCAGATAGGGTAATGGGCATAGGAGGAATACTGTTGAAATGTTGGTTGTTTGGATGTTGTGCATGTATGAATTTTGAATCCATAGCTGATCATGAGAGATTCCTTTTGGCTAGGAGGAACTACCGAAATGGAACACAAGACCACCGAAAGAGTTAAACAATATGTGTAGTGAAGCGCCCAGCGTGTGCTAGATCCAGGAAGTGTGATACTTCCTGAAACGGCTATCAGTACACTATTTAAAACAATTTAATTTTGGTAATGAAGTAAATCCTATTATAATTGAAATGATTTAGGTATCTCATTAAAAACATAATAAGAAAGATCTAATCTAATGTGCTAGGTTAAAATAAGATCCGAAGGTCAAGTAGTTGGTTTACGGTTCTCTGCAGTCGATGCGAGAGGTCTCGAAGTGCAGTCACAGGTGATTAAGGGTGATGTGAGAATATATGGGTAGAGTCACTATTCCAGGCTCTATTGGTAAATATAGAGGCCAATGCTGAGTTAAGGGTGACAGAGACACTAGTTGGGAGAACTTAGGTGCATATTCTATCGTGGAAAAGCTGGGAATGCCATAGAATGAGCTTTGGGTCTCCTTATGATTACACAAAATACTTGGTTGGCGGAACAAGGTATTAGGCTATTTAGATGGGGTTTGGCGGGGTTTTAATGGGTACATGAAGGGGCTAGTATTAAAGGAGGTCAATGGGTGGCTAAGAGAACAAAGGATGACAATACAATGATGAAATGAATGAACGAGAGGAGTAAACTATTCTACTTAATTGAAATTTGGTTATGGGTGCTTGTGAGTAATGGATGAAGGTGCTAATAAGAAGTTGAATGTTTTTGAGGATCACCAAACATTGGAAAACTCCTATATGGGTTGCGCATGTGCATTCCCTTTTGCCTAACTCGATCAAATCGTGTTGGGTGATTGTTGGATGATTGTCAGGTGAATGTTGGATGTCTATGCAAGAGAAAATGCTTGATCTCCTTCCTTGCATGCGTGTTCTCACAGAAACGTATTCTCAAAAGATGTGATATCTCTCAGAATATGCCAATGTTTTTCTACATTTTTACCAACCTCGAAAATAAGGTTGTTTTGGGGATTAAAAGGTGATCGATGGCGGTTCTGTCTTAATCGGTGACGGTTAGGGGTAACGGCATCGGTCAAGGCTGGGATTTCTAGGTTTTCTAAACTAGGCAGATCCCCTTGATTTTCTAGGATCTCGTGTCTTTAACCGCGGATCGGACTCAAAGCTTCTTTTAAGCATGTGAGAATGTCGTTAGAGGGAATGTAGGCATTGATTTTTAGGATTTGGGTAAGTCTTAGTTAGTTATGGCAACTTACTAAGAATAGGTCTTAGGGTGAGTTGGCTAGATGAGGTGTCAGGTGAGTGAAAGTGTGGGCATTATCTAAATTAAGATATTTAAATAATAAATATGGTGAGGATAATGAATTAATTTAATTAAATTAATATTAGTGGGGTGAAGGGGGCCATGGCTAGGTGAATGTGATGAAGGTATTTATTTAACGGGGGACCAAAGGGGAGTGTGACCTAATTTTGGTGTCTACATGATTTGCCCCTTTTTGTTGTGTATCTTGTATTGGTAAGTGACGATGACAAAAATAAGATATGGTTGCCTCATGTGTGGGTGAAAGTGATCCCCCTCAAATCAAGAACGGACGGAAAAAGTCGATAATTGGTGAGTGGTTTGATAAAAGGTAAATGTGAGAAAGGGAAAGGTGGGAAGTGGGTGGAAAAAGGAAAAAGGTCGACTCGGGAAATCTAGGTAATGGGTTAGGGTCAAAGGTAGAAGGCAGTCAAATGCACGCACATGCATAAAGCGCAGCACGTTACCGGAGTTGAAGAGCATGCAAACTCTACATCGTCTAAGGTCGATAGGTTTATCCAAAGAAGGTTGAAGTGATTCGGTATCCAAGGTATAGGATATGGTCATGAAAAACAACATAGGTTAGGTGCAGAACGTTTAGGTATGTTACGGTACACCAAAGGTAGGGTAAGGTCATTAGGTCAACAACACATGTAATGATTCCATAAGGTATAGCGAACACATGAGGTCAAAGGTTACTAGCGATGGTCTAGGTCCAAATATCTAGGTCACGGCATGGGTAAGGCTGAGGTATGGGTAAAATAACGAGTCCCCAAAGGAGGACAAAGGGAGGTAGTAAAGGATGAGGTCAGGAGGGTGAGGTAAATAGTCAAGGTAAAGGTTGGGTGTGGAAAAAGGAGGGATAGGTGAGGTGATAGGGTAAAATATGGGCCAGAGAGGGTGACCAATGCCGGTCGGGGGTAACCGACGCCGGTATAGTGAAACCGACCATGGTAAGGTAGGGCACATGACCGATGCCAGTGAAGGGTAAACCGGTGTCGGTTAGGTCGGGTTTGTTATAAAAAAAAAATCTATGTTTTTTTGTTATTCATTTGTCATATAGTGAATTGAGAAAACAACAAAAGAGAGAGAAAAGGGGAAAAGTGTCCGGATGGAACAGGAGTGTTGAGTTGGCAGTTTGAATGGCGGGTGATTGGGTTGTGAGAGGTGGGTCCACAAGATCGGTGTGTGTGATTCAATTGGTTGGAGACGCGGGTGGAGATTAGGTGATGGCAGAGGCCAGAGAGGGATCGGGTGGGCCACCGTGCAGAAGCCGGACATGCCACCGTGCGAAGACGCAGCATCACGATGAGGTAAGTGTCTAACTCTAGTTGTATTTGGTTAGATAGATTAGATGATTTGTAAATTGGTTTTTTTTTGTATTGTGGGTGGGGGAAAATAAAATTTGGAAATGGGAGGGTAAAGTGGGTAAAATAGGAATGGGGAGAGAGATAGGTGGGAGAGGGGGAGGGGATGAGGTGTAAGGGGAGATGTACCTAGCCCGTCTGGAGGAGACAAGGCTAGTAGTTCTATTGATGGAGGCAGTGTGCTACTTTGCACTACCAGATGCAGAGGGTGGTAGATTTCCCCACTCGTTGATGGGGTACTACACGACATGATGATGGACCAGAGCCACTTTTCCTAGGTGCTAGCATTCCTAGTGTAATTATACAAGGAGTTATGGGCATATGGATGGCTACGTAGGTTCAGCCTGTGTTGTACATTTATACTCCATTCATTGGGCATATGAACACATTGTCTATGTGCATCTAGTAGGGATGCCCCGAAGTAGATGCATTTCCACCAAGCTATGTATGAGTGTGGTATAGGTGATGGGTGCCCGCTATTGGAGAGCAGAGATTAGCCATGCCCACACATGATGTGGCCTATTTACGGCTACTATTGGAGGGTTTGTGTAGGGTGGATATCATTTGGAGACCATATATGGACTTCCCCTCATATAGTCAGATGTGTGATGAGCTAGCAGAGCTATAGCTACTAAGATGGATATAGGGTTGTTATGCCGGAGCATGAGATGATCCCATTGACAAAGTTAGGTGGCAGTTTGGGCTATTACAGGATGTACCTCCGCCCTTCCCGTAGTATAGGAGAGACGACATGGAGAGGCCCTTACCTCTACCATAGCCTACATAGTGCCCACAGGACAGGAGGAGCAGGTGGTAGACCAGAAGGATTGATGATGTTGGGGTCACAGACAGGTATAGATAGTGGTGGGTGGCTCATTTATGAGCCATACCACCCAGATCAGGTAGCCGGATCTAGCCACCATCACGGTGTAGAGAGATGCCCTACTAGGGGTAGGTGGCTACTCTGATTACCCTAGTTAGGTATGGTGTAGACACAACTTGTGAGCTCAGAGGCAGAGGTAGTGGAGCTACATGTACAAGTGGTGGCAACTCAGCAGGCCTAGATGGCTGGGGGTGGGGGTGGAGATGGAGATGGGGATGATGGTCGAGTGGCGGCCTTACAGGCACATGTGATAGGGTTACAGGGTCAGTTGGCCACATCTCAGGCACAAATTGGGGCCTTACAAGCCCAAATATAGGCACAGGGATAGAGGGCACCACCACAAGCATTAGGATAGGTTCCTAGTTCGTAGCGCAGGAGCGGGACAAGATCCGTAGGACAGTGCACAGGCCGAGGCCTATGGGACCACCACACAGACCATGCTTTTTTCTAGGTTATGGGATGCCCTAGGTGAGACCAGATACTATTAAGACCAATTGATAGCGGTCGAGATAGATTTTCTATCCTATGGAGAGTACAGGCACACAGCAGGCTTGAGTGAGAGGACTAGATCCCACACTCACAGTGTAGAGAGCATAGGGGGCCATCGAGCTCTGAGGCCAAATCATGGAGAGGCCACCAGCTCATGGAGACCAGCTCTAGGTGAGGTGCCAGCAGGGACCCAAACTGGGGCCGAGGAGGTAGAGGGTACAAGTGACACATAGATATGGAGGATGTGTGTCGAGATGCCTGAGATATGGCTCCTGATTGTTGATGTATTATAGTCATTTTTTTATATATACCAGCCTGCGTGCCGAAGATAGTGAGGATGTATGAGATTTTTGTATATTTTGAGCATATACCACCTACGTGCCGAAGATATTTTGTATTGGTTTATTGTTTTAGTGTATATGATATCGGCTGTGTGCCGATGACATTTTGTATTGAGTATCGGCCTATGTGCTGACGATTTTGAGATGATGGACATGATTGGGTATCCTATGTACATTGTATTGAAATACGTATTTATTAATATGATGAGATACGTGCTTGATTTGTTGATGTTTTGTTGAAACTTTTGATATGGATGGATGGAAATTAGGTGAGTTAGGCATGATGGAGTCAAAGTCGGTTTAGGCATGGATCAAGTCGGAGTTGGTTTAGGCATGGATCGAGTCGAGTTGGTTTAGCATGGATCGAATCAAGTCATAGGCATGATTGAGTCAAGTTGGTTTAGGCATGGTGAGTCAGGTTGGTTTAGGCATGGATGGAGTTAGGTTTTTAAAGCATGGATGGAGTCAAGTTTGTTTAGGCATGGTGAGTCAAGTTGGTTTAGGCATCGATCGAGTTGGTTTGTTTAGGTATGGTGGATTCAGGTTTGTTTAGGCATGGTTGTGTTTAAAGTAGTTGAAGTTGTGATTCATTATTTTGTGCAATGAATGATAAAATGTTTCATGTGTGAGATATGTTATAATATACACATGGTGATGGTAGAGAAATGGTAGTCATAATAAATGTATGTTGTGATGATGATAAAAATGTGTGCAACTTGTTTGTGTGGTTTAATTTCAATTATGTGATATAAAAAGGAAACTACGTAGGGGCCAAAATGTGATTTTAGGAAGATGAAAGATTGATTGGATTAGGGTGGAGAGTGGTGAGCTAACCTCCAAGGGCCCCATGCCCTCGGAGTGCTGCCTACATATCCCGTGAAAAGGGACCTCGGGCCAACGTAGTTCTCCCATGAGCTAGGGAAGAATATGATGAGGTATGAGAAGTTAGTAGGTTTTAGGTTTAGGTCTTAGGTGTGGGGGTTATAGGTAAAGTGATATATGTGATGTCGATTGTGGAAAAGAAGAAGATTACCCCAAAGGTAAGTGTCGAGGACCAAATCCTGTATAAGGTAATCAAAACATGAATAAAGGCGGTGAAAAGATAAGAGGGGGCAATAAAGCCACCTAATTGGTTAGGATTACTGAAGAGATCATACCATGGAGGAGGTGATGAACGTAAGACCCTAAAGACATTGCATGATTGATTGTTCTAAGGTGAAAAGTAGTCACATGATCACCAAATGTCTTGGTTTCCAAGAGGTCCCTTGAGGCGGTAGGAAATGGGAGTGGGAATGGTGAGAAGGGTGAAAGGTGGTTAATTTTTATATGGTATGAGGTGGCATGCTCTTTGGGCAAGAGATCCGAGGTCACAATGGGAGCAAGTCCATGACTAAAAAGTTCTTTGTTTTGACTTGTATTTGAGATAGACTGATCGATGCGGGAAGTCTATATGGGATGAGGAATTTAACTCCTTGAGGTCTTTGTGAATCTGATCGATGCGGGAAGCTTCAAATTCTCTCTTGCTCTTTTTTTTTTGGCTTTACATAGTTGTCCTTCGAGGGAGTAGTCTATTTACAAGAAGTGATTCTTTGAGAGGAAGATGTCCTTTTGAGGGATTCATCTTTGTGTTAGAAGTTTAACTCAAGGAGTTGGGTCCCATGTGGGGCTTTGAAGTCATGGACAAGACCAAGGTGAAGAATAGGATTCTTGTTCAAAAAGTAGGGTGAAATGACCATGGGATCTCATCTAAAGGTAGATGAAAAGTATCCATGAGAATCATGTTATGTGTAGCGTCATGGTACACATATTCAAGAGAAGATAACAAGTGACGGGTACTCACATGATTCATTTTTAGTCATTGATGAGATGTAGGAAGTGGGTAGCACTCAAGGGATGAGCATGGAAAGAGGTAAAAGGTGAGGTAGGACTATAGGTCAACAATAGTATAATAATCAAAGATGCAAGGCATTAAGGGCTCAAATTCGGGTTTACCATCAAGTGAAGATAAATGATAAGCACCTGATCCATAAGTATGAGTCACGATGTATGGTCCAAGAAAATTAGGAGCAAATTTTCCCGTTTACTTTTTTTTCTTACTTTGGTTACGTGTTGATTTTTTTTAAGACAAGGTCACCAACTTGGAAGGTTCATTCATTAACACGTTTGTCATAGGCACGTTTGATACGTTTTTGGTAAACTTGAAGGTGATCAAGAGCATTAAGACAACGTTCATCTAATAACTCTCAAGTTGTGCTAAATGGTCTGATGAAAGTCATCATCATTGAGCATGTCATGGAGAGAAATGCAGAGTGAGGGAATCTAGACTTCGAGAGGTAGAACAGCCTTTGTACCGTAGACCAGAGAAAAAGGTGTGGCGGCAAAGTGGAAGTGTGAATACTAGTGCGGTATGCCCACAGGGAAAAAGGAATGTGCATATGCCAATCCTTCCCAATATCGTTAACCACTTTCATGAGAATTTTGTTTAGGGTTTTGTTAGTGGATTCGGCTTGGTTGTTGGTTTGTGGGTAATAAGGTGATGAGAAACTTAGCTGAATGCCGAAGGTGTCGTCAAAGTTTTTGTAATGTTTTGTTTTTAATTGTTTTCCATTGTCAATGATGAGGAAGAGATGAGGAACACCAAAGTGACAAATGATGTGATGATTGATGAACTCACATATTTTCTCGCTTTCGTGGAAATGAGTGGTATGGCTTCCACCCATTTTGTGTAGTATTGTGGTGATGATGATCCATTGATGTCATTTGGGAAGAATGGGGTTGATCTCTCCGATAAGATCCAAACCCCATTGAGAGAAGGGCCAAAGGTCATGGGTGACCTGTAAGGCATGACTAGGTGTGTGATAAAGGTTGGAATGTTGTTGGAATTTTACACAACATTTGGCGTAGTCACAACAATCAAGGTTAAGGGTTGGCCAAGAATAATAGCCTAGGTGAAGGATACGCGCTTAAGATAGTAAGGCCAATTGAAGTGACCTCCACATATGCCATCATGAACTTCCTTGATGGTAGAAGGAATTTTAGAACTCGTGAGGCATTGTAAGAGAATACCATCAAATTTGTGCTTATAGAGGAGGCCCCCATGATGACAAAACAAGAGACATTTTTAAGGAAGTGCATTGTCAGATTACATGGTGAGATCAGGGGGTAAGATGGAGAGAGAAAGATAGTCGGAGTATTGTTTATACCAAAGGTCACTCGGGTCAGGGGTGACGGTTCTAATGGAGGAAAAATTGTGAGGTAAGTAAGAGGGTGATTGGAGTCGTTGTACGGTGACAAATATTTTAGAATCGGTGGGTGAAGCGGGTATTTGGGAAGCCAAGTAGGCCATGGTATCCACAAATTTTTGGTTGAATGAGGGACGGTTTGCAAGGTGTAACGGTCAAAGGTGGTCAAAAGTATGTCTACATGATGTTTATACTTTTGAAGTATCTCATTATGACATTGGTATATACCATTGACTTGGTTTACGACCAATTGAGAATCACCAAAGATGTTGATTGATTTGACATCTAGGGCATAGGCGGCTTGGAGACCTAATACAAGTGCTTCGTATTGGAAATGTTGTTTGTACAATCAAAATCTAGTTTGAAAGACAAAGGCATGGGTTCACCATCAAGTGGAATGAGGATAATACCAGCCCCCCCCACCTGCTAACACTTGGAACCATCGAAGAAGAGTGTCATTTGGTAAGGGGGTTCATCCAGGGAAAGGGTAGCAATTGACTCATCTGGGAAGTCAAAATTAGAGGGTTGATCCCCAGAAATAGGTGCATCAGCCAATTGGTCGATGATAGCTTAGCCCTTGATGGACTTTTGATGAATGAATTCAAGGTCGAGGTTAGCTAAGAGCATAAGCCATCGTGCGGCATGCTGATTTTGATAAGGTTTGGCATACATGAAGTGTAGGGGGTCGGTGTTGGTCATAACATACGTTTTGTGGTTAAGTAGGTAATGGCAGAGTTTGGTGGCAATGAAAACTAAGGCTAAAAAGTTTTTCAGGATGGGTGTATCGGGTTTCATAGTCCAAAAGAGTATGGCTTATGTAATAAACCACCTACTCCCTGTGTTGTTCATCGCGATGAGTGAGCAAATGCTCCCAAGGAGTGATCGGTAGATGAGATGTATAGGTAGAAAGGTTGATCATCTTTAGGTGGAATGAGTATGGGTGGTTGGAGAAGGTATTGTTTTAGGCCTCAAAAGCTTTGTGGCTATCATCATCCCATTTAAAGGAGACATCCTTGTGAAATGAAATGGTGAAAATGGAATCGATCGATAACTTAAATGAAATGGTGAATAGACTTTAACTTACCTTGTCTTGGATTTGTCTAAGGTTAGTAGGTGGAGGCATTTTGAGAATGGCCTTGACTTTAGCAGGGTCACTTTCTATACCACGTAGGGAAATGATAAAGCCCAGGAGTTTTCCTGAGAAGACCGTGAAGACGCACTTTTAAAGCTAAAGGTGAATGCAATATTTAATGAGATGGTCAAAAATGGTTTTGAGGATGGTAAGGTGCTTGGAGTAGTGTTTAGATTTGGCTAGGAGATCATCCACGTAATCTTCCAATATACGATGCATGATATCATGGAAGATGTAATTCATCGCCGTTGATATGTGGCACCATTGTTTTTAAGGCCAAAAGGCATGACTCGGTAGTAGAAGGTCCCCCAAGGGGTGATGAATGTGGTTTTATGTTGATCCTCTGGGCAAGAAGGATTTGGTTATAACCCGAGAAGCCATCCATGAGTGACGCATCTCATGACTAGTGGTAAGGTCAACCACTTGGATCAATACCGGGTAAGGGGAAGTCATCTTTTAGGTAGGCTAGGTTGAGGTCACGAAATCCATGTAAATGCGGAGTCCCCCTATCACCTTAGTGACAGGGACAATGTTAGAAATCCAACAAGGATAATCAATGGGTAATATGAAGGAAACCAAAAGAAGGCATTGAATTTCTTCTTTGTGAAAAGGGCAATGCTGGGGTGCTTTTGTTTGATGGGTTTGGCATCGGGAATGGTTACGATATTGTGGACCACGTGGTGGGGAGGCATGTCTTTGTAAGACCAAGCAAAAGCATGGTTATGATCTTTGAGAAAAAAGTGATGGATTCTTTCAAAGACATCAAAGATTGGCGATCTTTAGGATGTGTAGGTCATGAGTATGAATGTTGATTTCGATATAGTCGATTCATTGACATGGTTTGTGTCTCGAGAGGGTAATGACCGATGAATATATGAGTCTTCGCACCAAGGTAGGTGAGTATAGATTCATCATCCTGACATTGAACCACGTTAATTGAAGGTGTATCATCATCGATCATTTCATCATATAGGAAGGGAAGAGAGGAAGGGGCCTCGCCCTCACATTGATAAGTCAAAGGCCCCAAGGAAACGGTGTTTATGAAAAAAAAAATTAGGAGGGATAGATTCTAGATCCATCGACTCCATCGACAAAGGTGGTGATGAATGTGGAGTGGGTGAAGAATGTGGAGAAGGGTTGGCGTTCTCGATGGTGTTCAATGCGGAGCTTGCTTGGTAGGTGGTTCGGGAAAGTCGATACCACTACGATTGTTATGTTTGTGGGTGGTACATGGAATAATGGTATGGTGACCTTACTCGTAAAAGCCAAAACCAAAACCCTTCCACGCACATCGGTGTAGGAAGGTGTGGGAAAAACGGTGATTGGTGAGAGACTGGAAGTCAGTGGAAAATGGGCGGGTTTGTGACGGTGGTTCAGGTGTGTACATGGTAGTATCAAGTCCCCCATAGGTGAGACTGGTATGAAGATGAGGAGGACCATAAAGGAGGCATTCTCCTATGTGGTGATCATAGCGAGGGTGTTGGTGAAGACTTCCATACTCTTGTGGAGTAAGGAATGTGTTGACACTATATAGGTGGTATTCCCCCAGTGAGGCATTGAAAAACACCTTCCAAGGGATCGGTGGTTGGTATGTGGGTAACAAGAATGGGAATATAAATATGCAGGAGGTCAATGCGGAGGTGGAGTTAATGGATTGGGAAATTGATGGGTTAGTCGTGGAGGTTGTGGTAGTGGTAGGAGTGGAAGAGGTATGTGCGGTGGAGGTGGCGACTACTGGTAAGCGGAAGTGTAGGTGAAGTGGTAGTGGTTGTGGAGGTAGATGCCTTAATGGGTATGAGCACATCATTAGGTCGGTAAAGCATGTTGCATGTTTTAAAAGGTGATGGATCAGCTGGAATGGTATAGGTGTGTCCTTCATGTTCAAAATTTACACAACGATGCAAAGTGGAAGGAACGCAACCCATGACATGAATCCAAGGTCTGCCAAGCAACAAGTTATATTGGAATTCCCCCTCCAAGATGTAAAATAATTTTGGGATAGTGCGGGGCCCACATGAATGTGGAGGATGATGGTGCCTAATGTAGAGGTGATAGTGTCATTGAATGAATGCAACATGATGGGATGTTTATGCATGTAATTTTTAGGTATGCGCATTTGAGAAAATGTGTGGGATGAAATGATATTGATACTAGTGCCCCATCAATCATTACATGTCGTACATGTATATCATCGATGTGGACAGAGATGAAGAGGGTTGGGTCTGGGTCATCCGGTTTGGTGTGGTGCGATCTCTTCCTCTGAGAAGCTAAGGGAGGATATTTGGTGAGTAGGGTGAGGTGTGGATAAAGGTGGAAATTTGGTGAGAGAGGCTACATGATGGGGTGTGATAATGGAGGCTACGGGTGTAGGGTCATTGGGTAAAACCTCAATAGATTGAAGAACCTCCATGAGAGCTTGACGATGGGATTCGAGGTTTGGATGAGGTCATATAGGGACATTTTGAGGGGAGATTGGTGTAATTTTTGAGCATGGTGCGATGTGTGACCCCATTAGAAATAGGGTATGTGGGTCCATGGATAGTAATCTTAGGTGTGGGTGCAGATGGTATGTTGGGTATAGGATTGGTCGGTGAGTCAGTTGCCTTTTCTTTACCTTTGTCCTTCTAAGCACAAGTAGTAATGTGGATCATGTTGATCTGAGGGGAGTTAGTAAATGGAGAAGGTGTAGGGTGAGTGGTATAATGACATGATGGGCAAAAACCTACTAGAGGAGAAAATCCTTGTGAGGTGAGCTAGCTGAGCAGCAATGACATTTAGGTGATGGTGTGGCAAGTTCTCTGATGTGAACCATGTTAATTTCAAATCTTGGAGGTGGCTCTAGGAGCCGTGGGGGTGGAGGTCATGGTTGTTGAGTGGGAAGTGAAGGAAGGACTATGGGAATGGGTGTCGGTGAAGTAGGTCCTCATCGAGAAGGTCATCATCGTCAAAGTTGGCTTCGGAGGACACAACTGGATAAGGATAGATTTTCAAAGCCTTGCATTTCTCCACATCATGCCCTAGGCACACGATGGTAGGCATAAATTTTAGTGTCATCAAACCCTTTTGGCTTGGGTTTGAGGGGGTCATAAGGTCTGAGTGGTGTAATGTGATGACAGAAGTCTCAAGGAGGTTGGTTAAGATTTTGGCATAGGACCCTGCTAGTGGGTCGTAATGGGAAGTGAAAGTGGGTTTGGGTGTAGGTGCGGCTGATTGTTGAGGAATGGTCCTTGCAGGAGGGGGAGTGGGTCGAGTTATGGTTTTGGGTGTTGGTGTGGTCTTAGGTGTTGGTCATGTTTGTTTGGGTAGGGTATGGTAGATGAATGGGTAGGAGGGTGTATGGTTATTTTGACTACCTTATTGGAGGGTAGCAGATTTTTATCTTTGGGTTGCACCTTCTTGGGTAAAGGTGATATGGGTGTACGAGATATAGAGGGAAAAGTAGATGGGGAAGAGGGTGAGTTACCCATGGGGATAACGGAGGTGTTGTGAAGGTAGATGATGCGGGTCGAGTAGGGGTGTGAGAGACAAAGACTGAAGTGTAGTGGGTAATGAAGAAGTTGCTGAGGTTATTGGAGGTATGGGTGGTAAAGATGTTGCAGGTGTAGGTGTAAGTCATGTCGGGTGCTTGGGTAGGTTAGAGGTTTGTGAGGAAGGAGTGGGCTATTGTGTTTTTGGTTTATTGATGGGTGGAAGTTTCTAAACCGTTTTGGGAAGTTGAGGTCCTAAGACGGATGGGATAGGTGCAAGTGTGATTGATTAGCGAGGTATGAGTTCTATGGGTTTGGTTCTTCTATTTGGGTGTCGGGGTAGGTGTGGTGTTGATGTTGGAGGATGTAGCTAAATCCAGTTTGATAGGTGGATGAGTAAGGTTGGTGGTTGGGGTGACCCCTAAGGTAGTGATAGGTTTAGTCGAGGAAGATGATGTATGTGTGGGTTTGGATTTAGATGTAGGTTGGGTTATGGGTAAGGGTATGTGTTGAGGTATGATGGGTGTCATGGAAGAAGTTGTGATAGTGGTGGTTGTGTTTGGTTTGATTGGTCAAAATATTTTTGGGTAGATAGTGGAAGTATCAGCAAGTGACATCTACATTTGTGTTAAAACAGAAGTAGAAGATGCCCCCATAATAAGGCTCTGTCCACATAATCTAGGTGATCGACCAAACATGAGAATGGCATGTCTATAGGTGATGTTGATGAGGACCCAATGGCTATTCTCGTAAAATGTGTCTTAGAGATGGGAAATTCATTAGCTTCAGCTTCCGTGGGTAAGAGAGCTGAAAGTAGGTCTGCAGGATCTTGGGTAGCTAATGGAGAATGCTCGCCTAGAGGAAAAGGTATCTCTATTGGGTCTGTGATAGGTGGAGGAGATGGGTGCTCCTCTGTAGGTGGGGAGATGATGGTTTCTCCTCTATGGGTGGAGGAGGTAAACAAGTATCCTCCATGGAGTGAAGAAGTATTGTGGGTGTCGGTTCTCTAGGTGGAGAAGCCAAAGGTGAAATGGTCTCGATGTTAGCGGAAGGCTCCTCCGTAGGTGAGGCAAGAGGTGAAAGGTGTTCCTCTATGGGTGGAGGAATAGGTGAGGTAGGTTCCAATGTAGAAGGAGGATTTCGGGCTAGAATCTCCTCTATGGAAGGAATATGGGGTAATTGGGAAGCAACAGGTGTGTCACTAAAAATAGCATGGACCTCGCGGGTATGGCTATCATGAGTTGAGGTCTCACCGGTTTGATCAGATGAAGGGGCATGATTGGGAAAGGGTTTCTTGAAGATATGTAGGTTTTGATTGGCAGGGGTGCATTAGGGTTATCCATGGTTAACTCACCTTTCTCGAGCATTTCTTGGACAATATTTTTGAAAGTGATGTAATTTCCATCACTATGACCCTTTACTCGATGATAATTACAAAAGTCATGTTCTTTATACCATGTGGGCATGGGGTGAGCAGGGTCAAAACTAGTGTGTGGTTTTATAGGCGAAGGGTGATGGCCCCAACTTTGATAAGCTTTTCTAAAATAGAAGAGTAAGGCTCCCCAATTGGGGTGTATTTCCACTTTGTTCTCATCTGAATTGAAAAGTCTGGACGGGTGAGAGATTAGATGAAGGGGTAGCTTGATTTGATGGATGAGTTGGGCTGGCCTTGAGTACCACTACATTAGTGGTGCCCTTGGCCTTTGAATAATTGTTCTATGGTTTGGAAGAAGAAGAGGTATCATTCGACTTGAATGTTGAATTCTTATTACATAATTGGATTTTCTTCTCTTCGATGGCCCGAATCTCTAACTTTCGTGCCATGGTGAATGCTTCATCAAATGTTTGGAAAGTATGAACCTGCAAGTGTCGGTGAGATATGTCTAGCACAAGCCCATGTGAAGAGCTCGATGAGTTCTATTTGTGGTAATTGGAAGGTGAGTTTGATTGATCAAGCTATGCCATGAGCAACAAAATCTGTGATAGATTCATCCTCATACTGACATGTGGAGTATAGGTCATTCATGGTAACCTTCTTAATGATATTGATGGAGAAGTGATCCAAGAAGGCTTGGGCTACCTGATTAAATGAAAATATAGAGTGTCTAGGTAACCCACTATACCAATCTAACGCAGGTCAGTCAGAGACATGGGAAAGGTCCTTAAGAGCAAAGCATCATCGTGGGCGATTAGGTAGCACCCATGTTTGAATGACCACAAATGATGTTGTGGGTCTTCCTTGCTATTGAAGTGGTTGAATTTAGGCATCTCCCAATGCATGGGGTATGGACGAATAGGAATGGATGGGTGGATAGGCTCATTACAAATCTCATTGTAGGTGAGAGTGTTGTGAGAGCCAGAAACGATGCCTCTAATGTTTGCATCTTGTCCATCATCAATTTGATTAGGTCATTGGTAGGTTGCGATGATTGGGTGCCTCTTATAGTGTAAGAGGGTTGGTGTTGGGTGCATGTAATAGGGGTGGCATTCCAGTATATGGTGTCGTGTAGGTAGATTGAGAAGGAGGTAGTGAAATAGGGGGTACGTACCAGAGTGAATAATAGATGAAACGGGAGGCTACTAATAGTATGTATATGGAGGTGGAAGGGTCGTGGTAACCCTAGTGGCAATGGGGGCTAACGATTGTGGAATGGAAAGGACCACATTCTAAAAAGGGGTAGAGGTCACCAACACCGGAGGTGGTTGTGTAGCTACGGGTATATGTGAGACATTAGGGGTGGATGAGGTTGTGTTTTGGGTGGTTGTCGAAGGTATGGTGGATGTGGTGGGTGCACGGATGTAGCAGATGCGACGAGTCATAGTGGGTATAGGCCCTAGCTGTGAAATGACTGGGGGTAAGGTAGATGGCAACGCGGAGCCAGCTGGGGCTGACAGGAGTGGGAGTGAGAGTCGGGGGGATAGATATGGGCATGTCGTATATCAACTGACCCGAGGCATCTCGGGTGGATGAGTGGGAAAGATAAAACTGCAAGGCGTCAAGGTTTTGGTCAAGGAGTCGTGTGAACTCCTCATCTCTGGTAGCAATAGTGATAGGTTGGATAGGATCCATGGCGGGTGATAAAATGGAAGGTGGTGAAGGACTAGGTGGGAGTGGTTGACAACTGGTGTGGAATACGAGTGTGCTTGCTTATCTTTGGGTTAGCACCATGTGAACTAGTATTGATCAGGTTAGGTCGCTTCTCTGTAAATGACATAGAAAAATAGTAGGAACAAGTGAACAGGTGAAATAGGTGGTAAAAAGTGGATTAGGTACCAAATATTGGCTAGAAATGGCACACAGATAACCGATGTTCGGTTAAGGTGAACCGAACGGTCTTTGGTTAGGGGGTACATGATGCCAATCACTATGGGAAATGGACAATGAGTCAAAAACAAGGTGTAAGGTCAAATCGGCTAATGACATGGTATGCCAAAATTTGATGAGTTTTACAAGGTCAATGGGAATGATAATAGTGATAGGGACTCGAAAAGTTGAAGAAGGTGAATAAATGTCCTTTTGGGTAGGTTAACCAAAATGATAGTGAACCGACGCCGGTTGGGTATAACCAACGATGGTCAGGGGGTAACCGACATGATCGGATTTGGGACGACACCGGTCACTGTGAAATTGAAACAATGATAAAAGAAAAATGGTTGTGAATTAAAATCTGATGTGGAATCAGACCCAAAATTCTGAGAATGATGAGAATATGGTCAAGCACACTCAGATGAAGTCGAAATACACCAACTATGATGAGGAGCATGCAAGGATAAAAGAAGAATGAAGAACATGACCTCTCACCTCAAAACGTAAGCCAAGCAAAAACACTAAGAAAAATGTGATCCTAAGAGTGCCTTTTCTATTATGTTTGTTTAGCTTATGTTATTTAAGGACTGACTCATGAACTGTAAAATAGAGTTTTTGGTGAGGATGGCTTCCTAAAAGAAGGAGATCTAAAAGGTGACGTTTAGGTATGTTATGGTGGGGGGGGCGTCGCGCTCAAGTATGACTCGACAGAGTAGCAAGGTGGGAGTACCTACCAATCCTCATATCGGTGTGATCATTGACAAGTTCCCAGGAAAGATGTTGTTTAAGAATATGTATTTGTTTTGAATTTGTACAATTTGGCAAGACTTAGAGAGAGAGAGAGAGATGCTTTCTATGATTTGTTTGTCAACCATCAGCTGGGAATGACTTCCAGCGTATAGGTTGCCCTCAATTAATGTGAGCTAATGCGATAAATAGAATGCAATGCACTTATTTTAAGCCCAAATTGAAATATGAAGTTTGATGACACAAATGGATGAAGAGGAAGAGGGATGCTCTTTCACTAAAATGTAGAAAACAAGAAGAAATGATTCTTTTTAAGTACACCAAAAGAAAGGTTTCTTTTAGAGCAAATAGAAAGAAAAAGAGGGTTACCAAGGAAGAAAATTAATGTGTATGATTTTTAGAAGGGAAACAAACACACAAATTTTCCTAGGAATGAATAAAATGCAAGGAACCCCAAATGGGTCCCACCGGGCATGCCAAAATGTTTCACCTGATTCTTAGACGTTTTCTTTAAAAGTGACAAAACAGATAGGGTAATGGGTGTAGGAGGAATACCTGTTGAAATGTTGGTTGTTGGGTTGTTGCACGTGTATGACTTTTGAATCCATAGCTGATCGTGAGAGCTTCCTTTTGGCTAGGAGGAACTACCTGAAATGGAACACAAGACCACCAAAAAGAGTTAAACAATATGTGTAGTGAACTGCCTAGCGTGTGCTAGATCCGGGAAGTGTGATACTTCCTAGACGGTTGTCAATCCACTATTTAAAACAATTTAATGTTGGTAATGAAGTAAATCCTATTGTAATTGAAATGATTTAGGTATCTCATTAAAAACACAATAAGAAAGATCTAATCTAACAGGCTAGGTTAAAATAAGATCCGAAGGTCAAGTAGTTGGTTCTGGTTCTCTGCAGGTCTGACAGAGGTCTCAGGCAGGTCACAGGTGATTAAGGGTGATGTGAGAATAGATGGGTAGGTCATTGTTCTAGGCTCTATTGGTAAATATAGAGACCGATGCTCGGTTAAGGGTGACCGACACGGTTGGGGAGAACCGGTGCTTATTGTGGAAAATTGGGAATGCCATAGAATGAGCTTTGGGTCTCCCTTGTGATTACACAAAGGACTTGGTTGGCGGAATGAGGTATTAGGATGTTTGGATGGGGTTTGGTGAGGTTTTAATGGGTATGAGGGGTGAGTATTAAAGGAGGTCAATGGGTGGCTAAGAGAACAAAGGATGACAATACAATGATGAAATGAATGAACCAAGAGGAGTAAACTATTCTACTTACTTGAAATCTGGTTATGGGTGCTTGTGAGTGATGGATGAAGGTGTTGGTAAGAGGTTGAATGTTGTTGAGGATCACCAAACATTGGAAATCTCCTACATGGGATGCATGTGCATTCCCTTTTGCCTAACTTCAAATCTGGTTGGATGAATGTTGGATGATTGTTGGGTGATTGTTGGATGATTGTTAGGTGAATGTTGGATGTCTGTGTAAGAGAAAATGCTTGATCTCCTTCCTTGCATGTGTGTTCTCACATAAACCTATTCTCAAAAGATGTGATATCTCTCAGGAATCTGCCAATGTTTGCCACATTTTTTTCCAACCTCAAAATAAGGTTGTTTTGGGGATTAAAAGGTGACCGACGGTGGTTCCATCTTAACCGGTGATGGTTAGGGGTAACCGGCATCGGTCAAGGTGGGATTTCTAGGTTTACTAAACTAGGCTAGATCCCCTTGATTTTCTAGGATCTCATGTCGTTAACCCGTGGATCAGACTGGAAGCTTCTTGTAAGCATATGGGAATGTGGTTAGAGGGAATGTAGGCATTGATTTTTAGGGTTTGGGTAAGTCTTAGTTAGTTATGGCAACTTACTAAGAATAGGTCTTAGGGTGAGTTGGCTAGATGAGGTGTCTAGGTGAGGTGTAAGTGTGGGCATTATCTAAATTAAGATATTTAAATAATAAATATGGTGAGGATAATGAATTAATTTAATTAAATTAATATTAGTGGGGTGAAGGGGGCCATGGCTAGGTGAATGTGATGAAGGTATTTATTTGACAGGGGACCAAAGGGGAGTGTGACCTAATTTTGGTGTCTACACTCAACTTCAAAGCTAGAACAAAAATCCAATTTTTCAAGGATTAAATGGAGGAATCAAGATCGATACCCCCACCATTGGATTCAAAAGGAAATTTTCAGTCAAGTTCATATAATTTTTTTCCAAAAATTCCATTGAGAGCTCAAGTTATTGTCATTTCAAGTCACCCTCAAGGTGAGCTTCTCACAATTAGCCAAATTTTAGTGAGGACATGTGTCGATCCAAAACCACAGTGCAATTTTATGTCCCTTTTTTCCCTCAAGCTAAAGGAAATGAGGGACAAGAAAATAATCCCGATCCTAATAATTCCTATGGTCACACATAGAATCTCCCAGATCGTCAATTTAGCTCTCAAGTGTTTGTCGAAGCCTATCCCCTCACTCGCTTAGATTGTGACAAGTGTCACATGGAGGTGTAATGTGCAAAATGATGACCCTTATGTCCCTTTGGAAAATGGACATGAGGGACATGAAAATGCACCCAGCCCCTTGAATCCCTCAGTCATCCATGTGACCCTCTTCAGTGCAGATTTCCAGCTCCCAGGAGCTAGTAGAGCTAGATGCACAGCTGTTGGATTACCGCCAAGTGTCGCGTTGAGGCATGATGTGAAAATTGATGTCCCTTTCATCCCTTAATTATTAAGGGACATAGGGGATAGGAAAATTTTCCCAACCCCAGGTATTCCTCATGGTTCCTCATACGACCATTTTCCAACCCCGGGTGCTTCTAACAAGCTTTTTGGCCAAAGTGCTCAGTCGTTGGATTTATGCCAAGTGTCACTATGAGGCGCGTCATGCAATTTGATGTCCTTTTTTTCCCTTAATGCTTAAGGGATGTCGAGAGAAACAAAATTTTCCCCACACTTGATGATCATTTTTGAAATGTTTTAAAGCGACACTCACTTTATTTCTCGTCGCTTCTTATTCAAAGCTTTGTACCTGTCATAGCTATGTTCATGCTTGCACATAGTTCACCATTGCTACTCCGAACTAGCTCTATCATGGCCACAAACCCTCCACTCCATGAAAATTCATAGGTTTTAAAGAAGATATTGATCAAAAGAGTCAGAGAAATGAAGAATGAAGGAGAAAAGTGAAGAAATCCATCTGAAAACCTCCATTGTCGTGAGACAAAGATTCAAAGATATCTTGCAAACCGGTGCACAAAACAAAGAGCCATTTTTTTACTGCTTTCTTATTTTTCAGAGGCCATAAAAACATCACCTTCAAATCCCCCTTCCATAGCACAAATCACTCACAATGAAGAAATCTCCTTTCGACTCAATGAAGACAAAAATTGGATTTCTGTCAAATCGGCAATCGGTTTGAAGAGAAATTTCACCAATGGAACTAGAAATAAAACCCACAAAAAAAATGTGATTTTTTTCATGAACAGAGAAGAAAACTAGACCTGCAACTTTCAAGCTCCATCAATGGTTATCATGTTCGGAGAAGCTTAAGCCAAGTCAAATTTTGAAATTTTAAAATCTCACAAACGGTGATTGGGTAAGCATAAGATTTCAGAGGGGTGATATTGGGAAAAAAACCCATATCAAAAACTTTGTTCCACCATGATCTAACCCCTAGAATCTCATTTTCTAAAAATAGTAGGTCTTCTACATGGGGAATGTTATTTCAGAGTAAGTCACCAATTGAAGAAATTGCAAAGGAGGTAGTGAACACAGAAGAGGTATCTCAGGAAAAAATCATCAAAATGGTCATCTTGGTCTAGAATTGACACTTACTAAAAATAGTAAGTGGTCTCATGAACACCTACTAAAAATAGAAAACTGGTCCAGAAGGTGAGAGGAACACAGGGAGAAAGAGAAATTTGAGTTGTGATACCCAATTGAGGTTAGAGGAGCTGATTTTTCATACTTACTAAAAATAGTAAGTCATCTCATTGGCACTTACTAAAAATAGTAAGTCATTCCAAAGGGTGAATTTCACAGAAGGAGCATCCCAAGAGTTGAACATTTAGATTAACAGCTGCAGTTGGAGTCTAGAGAAGAATTTTCACACTTACTAAAAATAGTAAGTTATTCCATTCAAGAATAATAAGTGTTGATGAACCATTCACAGTTTCACCAGTATGTTCATCAGTACCTAGCACCTATACAGACAAATGTATCATTTCGTAGGATATATGCCAGAAAAATATGATAGTGTTGCAAAGGGGATCATCCATGGGAATTTCTCACAGGGCATTCAAGATCCATCCAGGGAACTCGATAGTGTCTTTCGACACTCACTTCATGATTCAGTCACAGGTATATCATGTGTGGGGTAGAAGTTGTGGTCATTGGCAAAAAATTCATTCAACTTGGTAGGATTTGTTCCAAGGCTTCAGTCCCTTTGAGGGGATCTTCATGAGTGATGCTCATGGTCACCAATGAAGTCATTCGATAGTGTTTTTAAACACTTAGTTCACGGTGTTCACATGTCATCCAAAGGAAGTTTCTCAGGGTGCAAAGAGTTTGGGGATTTAGAGTTCATCACATTGGAGCATTCCATCGAGTGGGTTGAAGGATCGTGAGACTTTATCGGAGGCATAAATCTTTCATCATCAACATTGTTATTCCTTCTTCTTCTTTGTACTTTGCTCTCTCTCTTCTCTCCCCCCAACTTTCTCTCTCTCCTCAATGTTCTAATTTTTCATTGGGGTTGCACTTTTTCATATGTCTTAATGTTCCTAATGTAATAAGTCACCTTTATGTTATAAAAGAGGACTTAATGTTTTCTTAAGAAGGTGAAGAGTTTTAATTCATGTCGAGAGATACAAAGAGCCATTGGGGGGTATATGAAGAATCACCGGGAAGATGAAGAGTATTTTCTCTTCCTATAAATAGTAAATCCATTCCCATTTTAAGGGGTTGGTGATTGATTTTGTAAGCTCAAGAATTCATTGTACTTAGAGAGAACAAAGGAGATAGCCATTTTCTTTCATTTCCCTTTCGCAATTTTTCCTCCATTCCCACACTATGTATAACTTTTTTAAGCATCAATACAAGAAGAAGGAGTTTCTATCCTTTTTTATCGAGGATTTATTGATACTTTGTGCTCATAAATTCTAATTGGTTTTGTTGTTATTCGAGAGTTTTTTTCTTCTCATAAATGCATGTGTTGAAATTTCTAACCAATGTGTGCGGGACTCTTAACTTTCTACCTGCAACATTAGTTCTCCTATCTCATTTCTCACTCCCCTTTCCTACTTTATAGACAAATTCCTCTCTAGCAAGAAATTTCTAACTTTACCAGTAAAGTCAATGGAGTACCCCTATCGGATCCCTGGTCAAAATACCACCACATAAATCCACCTTTTTACACACATGAAAACACAAAAGTTACACCATTTAAGTAGAGGGAATTTGATTCCTAGAGTGTTGGAAAGAAACCCATAGATTTTTCCACCGAAAATTTTTCTCGCCAATAGTTTTTGGCACCCACCGTGGAAGGCGATTTAGCAACATTTGCACCCAAAATACAACCGCAAGATCGAAAATACAAAAAAATCAAAAAATAAAAATTGGATTTGATGTAAATCCATTCTTTGAAAGACATGTTGTTTATTCTTGCAAGTGACCTTTCATATTCCATAGTTTCTTTTCATATTCATGTTAGAGATCAAAATTTCACCCACATTCGGATCATATACAACCTAAAATTTGAGTCAAACCGAGATAGACCTCCGGAGAAGGTCGGCTTCCTCAACTTACCTCTACTAAAACTACTCCTAGAAATTGAAATGTAACTATCTAATCCTACTCTAACTTCTAAGGGACCAGGGTGAGAAAGAGATGCATAAATAGAAATCCTAATCTATAGAGGTGATAACACCAGAAAATAAGGGGATGAATACATTTAGATAAGGGGAAAGGGAAGGTAATGATAATGAAGAGGACTAGATATGAGACATAGATAAAAATCACTCCTAGAATCCACTTTCATGATACACAATAGACAAAGATTTAGAAAATGAAACATACAACACACCTACGAATGAAAGAAAGGCAATGAGTGTAATAAAATAAGAACAAGGGCAGAACGAGCCATAAGATTAAATTTTATTGCTAGAAATTTTGCACAAACTATTACAATTATAAGAGTAAGATGTGAGCATTCACCGAATCAATATTCAAGGCATATGACCCTTAGATTCTCAAATTCTAAGAGTATCCAACATTAAAACAAGGCATCGCTTTACAATTTATAGAAAAATCATGTAAGGGAGAAAGAGAATAATTTAGAGGAGATTCAAATTCCTCAACTAATCCAACCACCTTCATTAATTTCTTAGGGAACATGGGAATTACTTTGTTTATCCACTATTACATGCCTTCTTCAACTGAGCGCCCATACTACATTTAATGTTGGAGGTTGTGCCTCCTGGAACTACACCTTTCACGTGTTAAAGAAGTTTCTTTTACTCTTTCCCATTTTCCTCGATTTGACTCATGAAATCATATTTGATCGCATAGAGAACAACAAAATCTTATTGAATTTGGAAAGATCTGATGAGTGAATCGAAGACCAGTTGATTTCTAACCTCCGCGAAGAAACATCATTTTACCTTTTACGCAGCTTTTCCACTCAGTCTTGCACGGCTATTTGACATATGTGGATCATTCCTTTATATCGTGACACCCTAGGTCTATATGGCTTTTGAAAACCTTCCATGGCTTGCCCCAATGTTGTGACTTGCTTCCTTGTGACCCGTGGTTTGCCTCTTACAATTTTCTAAGCCTAGGGCACTATTTATAGTAGCGTGACTTTGTAAATCCACCCATGGAGTATTTTCTTCATTTCGTGGAACCTTCTTCTTGCCACGATTTTGCTTAGGTCCTCCGTAGTAATGTTCCTCCATCCGTGGCGTGCATAAAGCCTCCATGGCTTCTTCAAATTTTTCTTTGATATCTGCTAAGTCTAACACTTGTAAAAGTTAATTGAATTTTGCAAGGGATGAAAAATTGGGCAACATTTTTGGCAACTCGTGGGGGTCATCTTCCTGCTAGATGGATGATCAGTAGCCTTAGGCATCCATTAGGAATGAATTCGATTGATTTATTTAGTTGTTCTACATTCGACTCCCTCACTTGATGTAAATTTATTGTTAACGCTCTTCACTTACAACATCCTCTGAAAACATGGAACATGTGCAACAAGATCCCCAAGCAACAAAATATATACAAATCACTTAGGAAAAGAAAGCTATACTACAATAGGAAATGTGATGAAAGAACTTGGAGGAATTAGAAATCTAATCTACTATGTACAAGATGTGAAAATTTATAGAGGAGGGTTTGAGATAAATCCCATATATTGGGATTGAAATGCATTACCATCAATATTAGATAGCTAGAAAGAATTAGTCACCTTGTAAGCAGTAATAATGTATAGTCCACAAAGCTTTGTACAAACTCGCTTTAGCTTCAATAATAAAAGAAGGAATTTTATGTTAGTAAAAAAACAATGAGGAAGAAAAAATCACTCCGGAATTCCTCGAGTCAGGTTGTAGAACGGGCATTTTTTTCAAAAACTAGGACAAGATGCGGCCTTCTCTGCCATGTACTGGCCTAAATGGCTCATCCGTCGGCTCGGAGGGACCTGCTCTCCCTGACCCAACCAGCTTGGGTCCTACCAGGGCCCTCTGTTGCAGAGTCCATGTTCAAATTTAGGGAGCACTCTTTCTTCCGACATCTCAGAGGAAGAGAATTTTGTGACCGTTTCTCTGGAACATTCGGCCGACCTCGATTCACAACTGCTTCTTCTTGGCCAACGGGATATCATCACTAAATTTGTGGGTCGGTGGCTCTCGACTGATGGTATCAGAGCCTGGTGTGATACTCAATGGGGGAGCGGTCTTCGTGTGAGATTCTTGGACAAAGGATTCTTCCTTGTCATCTTCCACAGCCAAGCCCAAAGGGATGACTCCCTTGAAAGGAAAGAATATCTACTTCTTGAATCTGGTCTTCTTCTTAGAAGTGGTCTGCTCATTTCGACCCTGATCAAGCCATCATGGAAGGGTTTTAGGTATGGGTTAGACTTTATTCTCTCCCCAGTGAGTTTTGGTCTCCTTCTTCTCTCACACAAATTTGTTCCGGCCTGGGGAGAGTCATCTGTATCGATCCTGTTACCCTCAAAGGTTCCCTTTCTTCCTTCACGAGGGTCTGTATTTGATGGATGTTTCCAAAAAACTGAGTGATAAAATCATGATTCTTTCCTCCAACGGGAAATGGGTTCAAAGGGTGGATTATGAGACCATCTCAAACTGTTGCTTCCATGTAAACTTCTAGGTCACTTTCAGAAAGATTGTAAAGTGCCCCTTCTTCGAGGCCGGCTGTGTGGAAGAAGAAGCCTCCTATGCCACAGTGGAGGTGAGTCCTCCTCCTACTGTCGAGCCTCTCTGCCCCCCTTCTATTTCTCGAAGAAAAGTCTCTCTCCTTGGAAACTCTTAATCTTGATCCCAGCACAATCACTCTTGTTAAAGAAATGGCTTTGGTGGTACAAGACTCAATGTGTATCCTCTCCTTATTTCAAGAGGGTATTGCCTTAGGTCTCGGCTCCGACGCTACCTCCCTAGAAAATTGGGTGGGAAACAAAGAATATTTTCTCAATGCCAACACAGAGGCGGTAGAGACGATCCTATCTCTCAGGCTGAAGAAGGTGAGATTTTGCCTTCTAGCCATGGTATTCTTCCTACCCCGCCAATCCGCAACCTAAATCTTGGTCCAAGCGCTACCGTAGGGTGGCCTCTAAATCGCGGTCTTCACTCAAAGAGGTAGCTTCTGGTAATCAATCTCAGCTTGGTTCTTATTTCTCAATCTCAAGTAGGAGAGGTGAGTCCTCTCTGAACAAAAGATGAACATCCTATCTTGGAATGTTAGGGGTCTCAACGCCCCTAACAAGCAGCATCTGCTCAGTGCTATGTTGCGGATATGAACATTTCTATTTGTTTGTTACAAGAGACCAAGATGTCAAGTTCGGTGTGTTTAGATGGTTGGTTCTAAAGTTGGCATGGTTGGGAAGGCCTCTTTGTTAATTCGAATGGTGCTTCCGGTGGGTTGGGCTTCTGTGGAAGTCCTTTGTTTGCAAAGTGGCCTCCCTTTCTTCGCAATCCAATTTTCAATGGTGTCAGGTATGTATAAAGCATTCGAGGAGTCTTTTTTCCTTTGTAATGTTTACGGTCTGAATAATCCTATTCAAAAGAGGGAAACGTGGAAAAAAATTAGGATTCCTTGAGTTCCCTTAGGACCTTAAATCAATAGTGGCAGGGGATTTTAACGCCACTATTTCTGATAGAGACAAACGTGGTGGTCTTTGTTGGCAACCCCGATCTCAAGATGATTTCATTTCCTTTGTTCATTCTTCCAAGCTGGTGGATTTGGAACCACATTCCGGGTGGTTCACGTGGAACAACCACCGTGCTGGCTTTGGGAACTTGGTGGTTAGACTTGATAGATTCCTGGTTTCGGAATCTTGGCTCCAACATAATTTTCTCCTCCAAAGTAGTGTTTCCCCTCTATCTGGTTCTGATCATTTTCCCATTTTTATGTCTATTAATTTTGATCTTCCCCCACGCTCGCCCTTCAAGTTTGAAAGTATGTGGATGCAGGATCCCAACATTAAATAGTTGATTAAATCCTGGTGGGATTCTTTCTCTGTTTCTGGTACCAAAATGTTTATTCTTTCTAAAAATCTCTCTTTTCTCAAAGAAAAACTTCTAGCTTGGAATTCTTCTTCCTTTAAAAACATCTTTCAAGAAAAATTAAGAGTGGAAAAATCTCTCCACATTCTTAATGAAAGGGTCTTCAAGTATGGTATGCATAGTGATGAATTCATACTTGAAAAGTCCCTTCTCAAGTGAATTAGGGATCTTCTCTTGAAGGAGGAATCCTTTTGGCATCAGAAATCTAGGGAAATTTGGCTCAAAGATGGTGATAAGAACACCAAATTTTTCCACGCCTCGGTTAAAGCTAGGAGAAATTCAAATTATATTTCTGCCATCAAGCAACCCGATGATTCGTGGATCTCCTCCCAACCAAGCAATCAAAGAGGAGGTGGTTTCCTTTTTCCAAAAGCTTTTAACCGGTGAAACACATTCTTCTTTGGCCTCTCAATCCCCTCTTCTAGAGAAAATTCCCAAATTGGTCAACAAAGCTGATAATGAGAGTATGTCCTCTCCTTTCTCTTTGGAGGAGATTCGAAAAATTGTTTTCTCTATGGCCCAGGACAAAGCCCTGGTCCGGATGGTTTCCAGCCCACTTTTTATCAAGACTTCTGGGAAGTAATTGGTACCTCTGTTTGCAGTTGTTGAAGAATCTCGTTCTACGGGCAAAGTCCTGGGTTCTCTCAATCACACTTTCATTTGTATGTTCCCCAAAAAATCCCCTACGGATAAATTTGATGATTTTCATCAATTTCCCTTTGCAATACTTCATATAAGATTATTTCTAAAGCTATTGCTTCCCGTATCCGTCCCTTCCTCTGCTCCATTATCTCGCAAGAACAAAGTGGTTTCCTCCCGGGAAGATCTATCTCAGAAGGAGTTATCATTTCCCATGAACTTATCCACACCTTACAACACTCTTCTCTCGCCATGGGATGATGATTAAGTTGGACTACAACAAAGCCTATGACCGGATCAATTGGCGGTTCCTTCTCAAATCCTTGCAGGCTTTGGGCTTCAGCAATCCTTTGTGTGATTGGATCTTTAACTGCATTTCTTCACCCTGCTTCGGTTCTAGTGAACGGTTCTGTAGAAGGTTTCTTTAAGAGTAGTAGGGGCCTAAGGCAAGGAGACCCCCTCTCCTCCTTCCTTTTTATTTTGGTGGCTGAAGCTTTGGGCCACAGCATTAAGTCCATTGTAGCCTCTGGTTCTCTTTCGGGACTATTGTCTTCCTCCAGCCTACCACCTCTCACACACCAACAATTTACAGATGATACTTTTCTCTTTGGGGTTGCTATTGTATCCTGAAGCACGGGCCTTGTCTAATATTCTCAATTCTTACTCCAATGCAGCGGGTCAAGTGATTAATTTCCATAAATCTGTCATTTTCTTCTTCAATGTTCCTCCTCGGCTACAAAGAAGGATTCTAGCGATCCTTGGGTTTGTTACTGGCTCTCTCCCCCACAAATATTTGGGCATTCCTTTATTCTCTGGAGCTAGCAAAGCCAGCCTATGGATAGATCTTCTGCAGTCTTTTTTGAATAGGCTCCAATCTTGGAAAGGGAAATGGCTTTCCTTAGTGGGTCGTTTGCTTCTAATTAAGTCAGTTCTATGCGCTCTCCTGTTTATATGTTGTCTGTTCTAGCTCTTCCTCATTCGATGCTTTTGAAATTTGAAAAGATCATCACACTTTCCTCTGGCAAGGGAACTAGTGAAGAAAAAAATTCCATCTAGTCAAATGGGAGGTGGTCAAATCTCCCATCTCTTCAAGCGGTCTGGGGATTGTGGATTTAGCTTTGCATAATATAGCTCTGGGTGCCAAATTAGTATGGAACTTCATATCCTCCCCAAAAATTGGCTCATCAGGTTCTTTCTCATAAGTATTTGGCGGCTGGTAGACCGGAACTGCTCCTTTCCAGTGAAGAGCTCCCTAAAGGTTCTCACATTTGGAATTTCATGTGTAAATGCAGAACCCTTATTGCCGATTCGGCCTCTGGTTTGTCAACAATGGTACTAGGGTTAACTTTTGGGAGGATAATTAGAATGGGTGCTCTCCACTTAATCTATTCCCCCTCTCAACAACATTATGAATAAAACTAGAGCATGACATGGGGCTCTTACGTTGCTAATTATGGCTCCCAGCATCTGGACGGGTCTCCAACGTGGCTCTGGAAAGACCCCTCTCTCTTGGATGTCCTAACCTCAAATGCTCTATCTTGGCAAGGAGATTCTCTTGAGAAGAGTGGCTTATAAGGATTGCGAGGATCATTTGCTTTGGCTTGGCTCCATCTCTAGCACCTACACAGTCAAAGATGGCTATCGCTCGCTCCTCTCTCAATCGGGTTTTATCGATCTTCCTAAGTTAAGTTGTTGGCACCACTCTCTTCTTCCAAAAGTGGTGATTTTCGGATGGCTAATTCTAAAAAACAAAGTGTTAACTCAGCTTCGAAGAAGATCCTGGGGCTATGTCGGCCCTACCAAATGCGTTATGTGTGGTCAGGCGGAAGAAGATCTCGATCACCTCTTTCTCCATTGCTCTTTCGTGGATCTTGTTTGGCAATGGCTTTTGGGAAAACTAAACCTTTCATGGGTGCACTGCAACAATATCGGAGACTCTCTCTGGTCCTGGCCGTCTATGAGGTTCAAAAGCTCCTTAAGTTCAATCTGGCAGGTGGCCCCTTATTTTCTTTTATGGCATATCTGGTGGGAGAGGAACTTGTGTCTCTTTCGAAATCAACAATGCCTTCTCCCAACCTTTCTAAGCAAATTGGAAGTTGTTATCTCTGAAGTCGTCTCCAATAATAGTCATGAACAACTCGAGTTTTCTTCTGTGGACGCTAGAATTTCAAAGGTCTGGACTCTTATCAAAATTCTGAATCCCGGTTCCATAGTCAAAAAGGGCCTCTCCCAAGTGGAAAAGCTTATTCACAGGCAATAGGCTTCGTGGAAACCTCCCCCAAGGCTTATGGAAACTTAATTTTGATGGAGCCTCCAGAGGCAATCTAGGTTTATCAGGGGCTGGTTGTATTCTTCGTGACACAAGATGGCTCTCTCTCATTATGGTGGGCTCCTTTCCTCTGAGCAACTATACGTGCAATCTTGCGGAAGTGCAAGCTCTCTTGGAAGGAGTCAAACTTGCTCTAAAAATGGGAGGGGATTCTCTGCTAATCAAAGGTGATTCACAAATTATTACATATGTAGTCTCTAAGGGCTCCGCCTCCTCCTGGCGTATTAATGCTTATTCAATCCATTCTATTTTGGCTCAACAAATTCAAATATTGGAGCATCTGCCACATTTACCGAGAATCTAATTCGGTGGGCGGATCTTTTGGCCAATTTTGCGATCGACTTCTCGCATGCTGCAATTGTCTCCAGTGACGTTTCGGCTAGGTAGGGCTCACGTCAATCCTTTCCAAAGAGAGATAGTTTTGAGAATTGAGCGGTATGGTTTCTTTAAGTACCATTCGTATCTTCTTCCTCCATGCCTTTTGTCTTGTTGGTCCCTCTAGTTTGCTGCTTTCGAATTCCATGGCTTTTGTTGGTTTCCCATTCGTTGCCCTCCATGGTCAATTTAGGGAACTGGCAGACTCTTCTGCCATTGATCATCATCACCTTTCTATTATCTTCAAGTAATCCTCACCGGAAGAAGTGGAAGCTATCAAAACTAATATGGGCGACTCTTACTATTTCCATGCCGACGCGTCCCAGGATGGACTCCAAAATAACTTCTACCTTTGTATATTTTTGCCTCCTCCTGCACCCTGATCCAGCCATGGTTGAATTTGTCACGGAGGATGAAATCTATGTAGTTCATAGGGTTGGTTTGCATGAACAACTAGTGGACTTCTCCCTTCCTGACCCTTTACTGTGGGTGGAGGAAGTTGCGAACTTTCTCTCGGGTTCTAGATGTGGCATCCGGTGGGCTCTCTGTCAGCCAAGATCGAGACCTAGTACCTTTTTCCCATAATTTCCATCCCTCATTGGATCAGCATTTCCTCCCGATGGTTGACATCAACGCCGCGTTGTTTCCTATTCATTCGGATGACGATCATCATAATGAATTAAAGAGACTAAGTTGGTGTTGCTTTGAACTGCTTGCTCAAGGCAACCAACACACATGTAGGACCTTCTCTCGGATAGCCTATTTGTTCTTTTTGTGTCTTTTGGCATACCGTGTGTAGCTTTGTTTTAGTCTTTCGGTTTGGTTCGGTGCCTTTGCTCTTTCGTCTCATTTTCTTCCTTCCGCTTTCAGAAGCTTTTCCTCTACTTTTCCTTCTCCTTCTTCTTCTCCCCTCTCTTGTTGTAGGGTAGGAGCCCTTACCCCTCGGTTCATAGCTCTCGGTCAAAAGTGTTTATCAATCAAAAATAATAATAATAATAAGTATGGTCCACTCTAAATAGCATAAATTTGGAGTGTCTTCCGATTTAGCTTTATCTGCATCCCATTTCAAGACCGGATCTCCAACCTTTATTGTTTGAGGCCTATATTTTCTATCAAACCATAGTTTGGTTGAATTTTGATGTTGTTTCATCCTTACCATAGCGGCATTTATGTTTTCTTCAAGTTCCACTAGATCCACCATTTTGATTTCTCTTTGATCCACGCCTTCAAATTCCAATTTTTGTTCCAATTCAAGTGAAGGAAATTCAAGTGACAAAGGAATCCTAGATTCTTTGCCATATACCAATTTGTAGGGAGAAGTTTCAATTTCCTTTCGTTGTTATCATGTCCTCCCAACGAGTATTTTTCACTTTTTTATGCCACTACTTTTGACTTATGTCCATAGTTCTCTTCATGATTATGAAAAAAAAATTAGTAGATTCCGCCAATCCATTGCCTTGGGGATAATAATTGGAGGAATTCTTGAGATAAATCCTAAGTTGAAGAGCCCAATCAGATATTTTTGATCCCAAGAAATCTTTAGCATTATCAGAAATAATGGTTTGGGGTATGCTAAACCTTGTGACAATTTCTTCGAGAAATTCCAAGATGGTTAATTCAGTAGCTTCCTTAAAGGCGTGACTTCGGTCCACCTGGTGAAGTAGTATGTTGTTGTGAGAACCCATTTGTGACCCACACTAGATGGAGGATTGATCATCCCAATGAAGTCAAGACCCCATTGTGCGAATGGTTGATCTGCTGAATTGGATGAAGAGGCAAGGCCGCCAATCTTCTCTTTTTGGTAAAGAGGGCACACTCCTTACATTTCCTAACCCACTTGTGAGCATCCGTAAACAACATAGGCCAAAAATATCATTCGTTTATGATTTTCATAAAGCTTTAGTAGATAAATGTTCACATGAGAAACCATCATGAAATTCAGCCAAAACCCTATCACATTGCTCACCTTAAATACATCTGAGTAACACGCCATCAATATTTATTTTAAATAGTATGCCATCAACCAACACATATGGAAAAGACTGCAACCTTAAATACCACCTCTTTGCTTTTTGTTGAGACCAAGAGGATATATACCAAGAGGAGAGGAATGTTATCATTATCTTCATCTAGCTATATGTGGTTATGTCTTCATTCTTCTCAAGTTCCGCGTGGCTCTCCTCTTCTAGGAATAAAGTAGTCTTTAGGTCATTCCACGCATCTTTAGCTAGCTATCTACAGAGAGCATAGCCTCTTACCAATTTTTGGCCTTAATGGTCACATCATATTCCATGATTTTAGTTACCCATCTAACTCGTTTCTCACTGATCTCTATTCCCATAATGAAATCTTTAACGTTGGGATGCAATACTAGAACCTTTACGTGGCTAGCTACAATCATGATTTTAAATTTCTTCAAGGCATGCATGATGGAAAACACTTGCTTCTCAATATGGTTGTACTTAAGCTCATAATCCTTCAAGGTTTGGCTGAAGAAGGCTATTGGTTTCTCTAAGTCTTGATCATTTAGTTGGTTAAAACTGTGGCAATGCAAGAATCAACTCCATACGCATATAAGATAAAATCTTTGGAGTAATCTAGATTAATCAATGTAAGAGCCTTGGGCTATTTCTTGTTTGATCTTTTCAAAGTTGTCCTTCCCCTTCGCGGTCCATCTAAAAGTTGAATATTTTCTAAGCATAAGTGTGAGTGGTTTTACTAGACCCACAAAGCTAGGTATAAAGCACCTAACAAATTTAATCTTTCCAAGGAAAGACTGCAGAGAATATTTATTATGAGCTGGAAAGGAAAGAGCAAGGATGGTAAAGACTCTTTCTAGATCAATGGAAATGACTTCTTTAGAAACAATGTGCCCAAAAATCTTACCTTTAGGGAATACAAAATTACATTTCTTGGGGTTAAGAGATACCCCAAACTCCCAGCATCTTTCAAATACCTTCTTAAGATGACTAATATGATCTTTGTTATGCTTTGAGAAAACAATGATATCATCAAGATAAATAAGGATAAATTGATTAATATATCCTTTGAAGGCAATATCCATTGCTCTTTAGAAGGTGGCAGCAGACTGCATTTGTTAAATCAAAAGGCATTTTTGATATGCATATGTTCCACATTTGGTGGTGAATGCAGTCTTGTATTGATCCTGCTCTTTCACTTTTATTTGATTGAAGCCTGAATATCCATCAAGCATTGAAAATATCTCAGATCCAGCCATTGTCTGCAGAATCTTCTCCATTGAAGGAAAAGGATAGTGATCCTTGAGAGAGGCCTTGTTTAGGTCCTGAAGTCTACGTAGAGCCTGATTTCACCATTCTTCTTTCTGATTGGAACCAAATTTTGTCACCCAAGTGGAGTACTTAATGGGAAAAATAATCTTAGCCTCGATGAGTTTAGACAATTCTTTTCTCATGAGGGGCTCTATCTTGGGGTTTATCGCCTTTGTTTTTTCCTAAATGGTTTGATATCGGGATCAAGATTGATAGAATGTTGGGATACTAGTTGGATTGAACTCTTTTAAATCTTCATAGCCCCATGAGAACACATCACTAAACTTTTGACATAAGGCAACAAAAATTTTTCTTCTCATGTTCATCACATACCTTTCCAAGCAAAAGTTTTCTTCTTCTGGGGAAATCGTAATAATAGGTGACAATATTCTTGTTTTCCACCATGCTCTTTTCTGTACCTCTAAACTCATCATCTGGAATGAAAATTTGTTCTAGAGTGACCAATCCTTTTGGAAATTTATTTGTTTTGAGTTGAATAATTTGATCACCATAGATGTCTTGCAAATTAGATTGTATTTTTGAAGAAAATTCAACTTCATTTTGTATGAATTGGACAATTTTTCATCACTATCAAATACTTTCCAGTTGGTTGCATTATCAGGTATGGATGGCCTAATAACCATCTTGATATGTTGTGTCTTTCCCTTAACCATGTCTTCGTAGGTGAAATTGAGAACCGAGAGCCGTCATTTGATCTACTTCCTTATTCAGCTTCCACAGTATAACCTATAAGTTGAGAGAATCAAAACTCTCCGAAGCAAGTCCCAAACTCTATTTCTGTAGGATTTTAATAGCTTGTTCTTTGTAGCACATTTTTCGTAGACTTGATTGATGACTAGCTCAGTATCTCCAAAGATTTGCAACTTCTTGATCTTTCTTTTTTTCCCCAATCAGCAATCCATACACCGATGCCTCATATTCCGCCACATTATTGGAACAGGAAAATTACAATATGTGGGTGAAGAATAACTTCTCTTCCTTTGGAGAAATAAGCACAACACCCGCCCCAACTCCATTTCTACTTCTAGAACCATCAAAATACATCCGCCATAAGCTAGAGACTGGCTTCCTTGTCTTCTTTGAATGTCATGAGGCATAACAGATTCTTCTTACAAGACACAATAGGTGCCAAGACCAATTTCAAAGGTTTTGAGTTCTTCAGAATATGGATCAAATTTGTGATCTCTCTCAACCCATTCATCAAACAACAAATTAGGCATAAGAGGAGGAGCAGGCTGTTCTTTTGGACTTGAAACTTGATCTTGTTCTTCTTGTATTAAATAGTTTGATTGGATAGGGAAGGTTCATATGACTCTATGTGATAGGAAAAGATAGGATCATCTTGGATTGTGAATCTTGTGCCATATCTAGTCCTTAAAAGCATGTGAGTCCAATCTAAAGATAGATAGCCACCTATTTTAGCAGTAAAATCTCTAGATAGGAAAATTGTAAACATGGGCGGAAAGTCTATGATTGATATATCATGGGTTATGGTAAGGCTTGGGCAAGCATGAAGTGTCAACTCAAGGTCTTTAACTACCCCCAAGACATTCACAATTGACCCATCTAGTTGTAAAACTCCCCTAGTCACAGGATTGTACTTGAGACCTAGGATGTCAGTAATTTTCTTAGGCATTACAAAAGTACTAGCCCCTGAATCAATCATGCAATTATGAACTAGGTGTTTACCCACAATTATAGACATGTAAAGGGTGGGGTCTTAATGTTTTTACTTACTTGATCACCCTTTTCTTGACAAACATGAACCGTGGCATGAGTCTTTTGCTTTTTGGATCCACTTTGAGGCATTTTATTGAGGGCTTCACACAGAAGATCTCACTGAGATGGAATGGCAAGCATATCCCACATTGAGACATGGACATTAGTCTTCTTCATTTACTCAACTATGTTGAATGGGAGACCCACGAATTTTTGTATCTTTGGCATGATAGCTTCTTTTCTTGGTTACAACATTGTTTGATCACAAGGGCTTTGTTGAGACAATAACCTCCTTTTCCGTGGCAAGCTTATTAGGCACCAGCGAGTTACTTTGACAAATTTTCTACTTCATTCCTGCGTTTTTCTTGTTTATCCTACCAATTTTTTTTCCTTTATCCATGGCATTGCTTTGATCCACAAGAGTCGCAACACGAGCTTCCAAAGCATTCTTTTCTTATTTTTTGTGTTGTCAGCAACACTCATCTAAGGTCTCTGAGCCACCAAACATTTGATTGAGTGCTCGAAATCCTTAGCTGAAAAACATGAGGTTAACATCAAGTGTAACTTATTGACCTTCATTCTCAGCATTTGGTACTTCTAAAAGTGGTTCCTATTGACTAGAAGAACCTTGGATCATGTATGCTTGTAGATGCATTTCCCTTTCATAGCCAAGTTGATCATGTGGAAAATTACATGGAAAACACTATTATGTCTCATGTGCCATATTATTTTGTATTGGAACTAATGTTTGATTTGAACTAGGAGTAGGGAGTGCTTGTGGAGGAGGAATTATTTCCAATGGAAGAGGATCACTTTGATTTTCCATCTATTATTTTTTGTTTTGTGTATATCTTTGATTAGATTGTTGGTTTCTATATGGCTTGATATCCTTTATTTGAGGATTGCCCTTGATTTTGATAATTTTTATATGACTAGGATTTTTGTTTTTCTAGGGATATAACTTTTTTGTCAAGTTTCTAATCAAAGATTTCATTTCCTCATCTTCCTTTTGTTGTGTGGGGGTTTGTGATGTGGAAGCAATGGGTTGTGGTTTGGTTGGGGAATAGGAGCAATGGAAGGTTGTGTGGCTTGTGGAAATTTAGGGGATAATGGCATAGGTAGCCTGGGGGCTAATTTTCTAGCTTGAATTAAACAATTTTCAGCCCTAATGGCCAATGCATAAGCCACGGGTAAGGTAATCCCTCCCATTGATTGTATCATAACAATAATATCAGAGTTAAGAGCTTTTAGAAAGTAAATAAAAGCACCTTTTGTTGTGAGTCTCATGAGAACTAGAATTCTGTCCTAGGTTCTCTGGAATCTGAAGTTGAAATCTACCATTTGTTCATTAGGTGCTCTCTTGATTGTGATCAACTGCTCCAAAAGAGACAAGTTATCAACTCTTTCCCAAATTGATTATACAAGGTTGTGCACAACTCGTTCTAATTCCTGATTGAGCTCATGGTTAAGCTCTAAACCATTCAGAAAGCTTTTCTGTAAGTGATGAAGCCAGAAGTTTTACTACCACATCCATTTCAGTAATTTCATGAATAAGCACAGACATTTGCAATGTCTTGAATGTGGTTAACTGGAGTAGTGTGATTTTCTCCAGTAAAATATGGAATATTCTTCAAAGCAGCTACTAGAATAGGATTATGGGCATTCAAAGCAAGTGGACTTACTGTGAAGTTCATGAATGGATTTTGAGGTGGCAGCTAGTTGATGAGCCATTATGATAGGTCTAAGAACTCTTGTTGATTGCAAGAAGGGCCTGTCAGGTGGATGTTGAGAGAGTTCTATTTGGTGGAGATGGAGATCTCTAAATCTGTCTGCCTCTTCGTCCTCTACCTGGAGATAGTTGCAAGTACTCAAATACACCTTCTTTTCTTGTTCTAGACCAGCGTTTGTATCCTTCTCATGAATTAGGACACTTGAATTATTAAAATCAATATATTTTTGCTTGGAGTCAAATTTGTTATCACAGAACCTTCGAAATGCTTGGAATTTTATCAAGCACACACCAAAACTTGATAAATCTAGAAATATTTTGAATTCTGATCCCACGGGCATGCCAAAACTATTGGAGCTCAAAATTGCACCCACATTCAGATCATAGACAACCTAAAATTTGAGTCAACATGGGACTGTCTCCAAGTTGTGGGACTCGAACTAAGACAAACCTCTAGAGAAGGTCGACTTCCTCAACTTACCTCTAATGCTAAAACTACTCCTAGAAATTGAAATGTAACTATCTAATCCTACTCTAACTTCCAGGGAGGTGAGAAAGAGATGTATAAAATAGAAATCCTAATCTACAAAGGTGTGACACTAGAAAATAAGGGTATGAATACATTTAGATCGAGGGAAAGTGAAGACAATGATAATGAAGAGGAATGGATATGAGACACAGATCAAAATCACTCCCAAAATCCACTTTCACGATACACATGAGAAAATATTCATAAAATAAAATTCTTGGGAAAAGTGTAATAAGAAAGGTAAGAGAGATTAGTATTTTATTGTGAAATTATGTAAAGACTATTACAATCATGAGAGGAAGATGAGAGCATTCTTTGAATCAAAATCCAAGGCATGTGACCCTTAGGACATAAATGTAGCACAAGAGAGAATCCTTATATTACAAGATGCCCAAATTCTAAGAGTATCTAATGTTAAAACAAGGCATCACTTTACAATATAAAAAAATCGTGGAAGGGAGAAAGATAAGAATTTAGAGGGAGATTTAAATTCCTCAACCAATCCCAACCACATTCATTAATTTCTTAGGGAATGGGGCACCACTATGTTTATCCACTGTTACACACCTTCAACTAAGTGTCCATACTGCATTTAATGTTGGTGGTTGTGCCGCCTGGAACTACACCTTTTGCATGTTGGAGAAGTTTCTTTGACTCTTTCCCATTTTCCTCGATTTGATTCATGAAATCAGATTTGATCATAGAGAAAAGTAAAATCTTATTGAATCTTCAAGGATCTAATGACTGAATCAAAGACCAGTCTATTTCTAACCTCTGTAAAGAAACATCATTTTACCTTTTACGTGGCTTTTCCACTCAGTCTTACACAGCTATTTGACATATGCGGATCATTCCTTTATATCGTGGCACCCTAGGTCTACATGGATTTTGAAAACCTTACACGGCTTGCCCCAATGTTATGACTTGTTTCCTTATGACCCATGGTCTACCTCTTACTTTTTCTAAGCTGCCGTAAAGCACTATTTATAGTAGTGCGGCTTTGAATATCCACCAGGAGTCTTCTCTTCATTCCGTGGAACCTTCTTCTTGCCTCGGTTCTACTTAGGTCCTCTATGGTAATGTTCCTCCATCTATGACGTGCTCAAATCCTCCATGGATTCTTCAAATTCTACCTCTGAATATCCACCAAGTCTAACACTTGTGCAAGTTGCTCGAAATTTGAAAGGGATGCAAAATTGGGCAACAATTCCTATTGCAAAAATTTCAGCGCTAGAACCAAAAGAATAATTTGTTGAAGTAGAAGCTGAAATGGAAATAACAATGGTGGATGAAGTAGAAAGACTCAACCCATTGTTCCATGGGGAAGAAATATAGGCCCGCTCGCTCTCAAACCACCTCTTCACCATGTACCAACAGTTCCTGCTGTAAGAAATTTCCAAAGTTCAAAGGTAATAGCATATAGCATCTCGAAGATTACATCACCACTTTCACCGCATCTTACAGAATTCATGGAGTTACATGAGGATCTTGCAATAAGTTTGTTCATGGAATCTCTCCAAGAAAAATCAGAATGGTTCCACCTCCCGTCTACTCGGTCCATCACTTGTTGGAATGACATCAAAAGGAAGTTCGAGGAAAGATTGATTTACGAGGACTATCAAGACCTCCTTATTCAATTATACACAAATGAAGAAAGGGGAAAATGAAAGTATGAGAGACTTCATGCCTCATTTTGATCGGTTTTCTCGAAGGATGTCAAAAGAGGATTCACTATCGAGAGAACAACATCAAGATATTTTTATTAGTGCTCAATCACCGGAAGTATTATTTTTCCTACAAAGAGTTCAACTAAGGAACATTGCAAAAGCACAAAGATTGGACATTGAGCTTGAAGGTGATATCATCCTATCTAGAAAGATCAATAACCCTTAAAAGGGTAAATCTCAAAATCCCGGAGATGAAAGAACCAATCATTTTTGAAAAAAATGGAAAATGAAATGTATTCATTAAAGAGGGAATTTTTGGAATAAATATCACCTCAAATAAATAACAAGAATCAAATTTTTGGGGCATCTTAAATACTTTCCTTAGAAACTTTGTCTCACAATATGAGTGGTAGACTTCAAGAGGATGAATAAGGACTCGAACAAGAAAGTGAAGGCAATAATTTCCTAGAGATAGAAGAAGTGGGTAGTGACACTCAAAATGGCCTCATTGAATATCACTCAGGGAGTGAAGATGATAATGGTGAAGAGGCACTAATTTTCTCATGTTTTGTGTTTACTTTCTCCTAGTCTCAAAATGGAGCCTCCTATGTTCTTTACTCATATGAATAAAAAGAAGGTTGAAGATCTTCCTGTGGCGACTCCACGAAACAAAATAATCATTTGAGAATCTTCACTCCCACCCTCCTTGGAGTATGTATTGCTGAAACTTGATCTTGTAGTGAGTAAGAAGGCTCAGTAATTCCAAGTAAGTCTTCTAATGCCTCTTCCAATTCTAAATCTAAATCTACTTTTGTAAAATCTAGTAATTTGAAGGCTCCTAATGAACCGTTCAAAATTCCCTCTATTCCCCAAAAATCTACTCTTGCTTCTAAACATGTCCTAAATCCAAAAGTAGTCCCTTCATCACCCTCATCCACATATTCCTTTTAACTTCATAGAATATGCAAACAAAGCCAAAGTACAAATTATGAAACTAGATATTTGTGGACTCACCCTAAAAATTTTAAAAACTTGTCCAATATATCAAGAATGGTAGTTTGACACCCAATGTTGTAACACCCAGTTCTAAAGGATTACTACCAAACCCACCTATGCCTCCC
>CM031236.1:24505864-24640875 GCA_018340775.1 Taxus wallichiana var. yunnanensis | reverse complement strand
ATGTTAGCAAGGTATAAGAATAAATAAGGATGCCGACCTGCGTGTCGATGATAGAGAAGATGTATTTGTTTAACATCTAAATAAAGCTGAATATGTATGTGATTTGAGTTATGATAATAATAAGAATGTTTGTGTTTTGACTTTTGGTGTTTTGAAAAAGGATAAAGAGGAATGTGATTAAATAGAAATACACAAAAATATTTATTATACCACACATGATAGATTATGGTAGGGGATGGTCGAGCTAACCTTGGGAGACCCCATGTCTCGAAGTCTTGCCTACATAGCCCATTGCACAAAGCAAGGAGGGCCTCGAGACCGATGTAGTTCTCCCTTAGGATCGGGGAGAGGTGGTCGAGGAAATTTAGTACGGTTTAGGCAATTGGTTGGTTGGTAAAAATATTAAGATTGGTAAAGGTAAGGTTGATGGTGTTGGTAATGAATTGGTGATGTTGTAAAAGGTATAAGGGAAGCGAAAGTTAGCCTACCCAAGTAGAAGGAACCATGTCTGATTAAGGTCAACACACAATCCTAGATGCGAGGCAAAGCGAGAAAGAGTGCTCCGTAGGTGAAAAGAGCTAAACAAACCACACAACGTAGAAGCGAGCTTGGAGCCCTAGGTACCGTGCATAGGCGAGAAGTCAATAGGTGAAAAGAGTTGTGTGATCTGATATATCGGCGTACATTACGTCCCTTGAGTTGAAACAAATGGTGAGGTGAGGTGGATGGTATAGGTGAGGTGCGAGAGAACTTATTACAAAGTGAGTGTTACGGCGAAAGAGAACCTACCCTAAATAGACAAGTCCATGACTCAAAAGTCCTTTTGAATGAGGCTTTTATTTTATTGAATGTAGGTGATCGATGCGGGAAGTCTGAGGATATTGATTGTATTATTCTTGAGGTCTTCACGAAGGTGATCGATGCGAGAAGCCTGCTAGAAAGGCTGATTGTGTATAATTGTCCTTCGAGGAGCGATCTATTTATAGTAGAGATATGATTTTAGTGCATATTTGTCCTTCGGGGGAGCAGTCTATAGAGAATAGCAGCAATAATTTGGCATATAGCTGTCCTTCGAGGGAGCAGTCTATATTTAATTTAGATGACTAGATGTTCTTTTTAGCGTGAAGCATCTAGTTTAGTAGGAAGTTTGACTCAAGAAAATCCCATAAGAATACGGCTTATTTTAATACGTTGAAGTCATGGACTAGACTAAAAAGGGGAAGGCATCGTTAAGGGGAGGTGAGAGGTGAGCTTGATTTTATTTTGAGATGTAGGAAACAAGTGCATGTGGTGGTATGGGAGCTCGGGGGACGAGCGGTAGGCGGATAAAGTGATATAACACTAATTTCAACAATAGAATGGTCGAAGATGCAAGGCATTAAGGGCTCGAGGCTCGGAGTTTACCATTAAGCGAAGCTAAGCGATAAGTACAGATCCATAGGTGTGAGTGATTATATAAGGCCCAATCAATTGGGAGCAAATTTTCCACGTTTGCTCTTTTCTAGTTTGGTTACATGTTGATTCTCTTTGAGGACAAGATCACCAACCTTAAAGGTACGCTCATGAAGTCGCTTATCATAAGCACGTTTAATGCGTTTTTGATAGATTTGAAGGTGATCAAGAAGGTAAGTAAGCGGCGTTCGTCAAGAAGCTCAATTGGGCTAACGCTCTTGGCGGAAATCATCGTTGGTGAGAATATCTGAAGAGAGATATTCTAAGGGAGGTATTTGTATTTCGAGAGGCAAAACAGCCTCGGTACCGTATACGAAAAGAAAAAGGTGTGGCATTAGTGGAGTACGAATACTAGTGCGATAAGCCCAAAGGGCAAAGGGGATGTGATCGTGCCAATTTCTTCGGATTCATTGACAACTTTCATGAGGATTTTGGTTAGTGTTTTATTAGAGGACTCGGCTTGCCCATTGGCTTGTGGATAGTAGGGTGATGAGAAGCTAAGTTTGATACCAAAGTTGTCCAAAGGTCTTGCAACAACTTGTTTTTAAAAGATTTACCATTATACATTATTAGGCGATGAGGAATACCAAAGCGCAGATAATGTGATGGTTAATGAATTCGACAATTTTTTCTTTTTGATTGAAATGAGTGGAATAGCCTCCACCCATTTTGTGTAATATTCGGTCTTTGTGATTATCCAACGGTGACGTTGTGAAGAGGTCGGGTGAATCTCACCAATAAGGTCTAAACCCCATTGTGAGAAGGGCCAAAGATCTCGGCGACTGGAAGCGGGTGGCTAGGAGTATGTTGAAGGTTGGCATGTTGTTGACACATAACACAACGCTTAACATATTTCGTGGCGATCGTTATTGAGAGTAGGCCAATAATAACCAAGGCGAAGGATTCGTTTGGCCACAGCAAGGCGCTAAAATGTCCACCACAAATACCGTCATGGACTGTTGGATGGTATGAGTGGCCTCCGCTTGATTAGACGGCGAAGGAGGATGCCATCAAAGCCACGTTTATAGAGGAGTCCCCCCATGACAACATAACGCGAAACACTTTTAAGAAAAGCACGTTTGCCGTTACTAGTAAGGTCAGGTGGGAGGGCAGAGATTGTAAGGTAGTCGTGAAATTGGTGGTACCAGGTATCCTGCGAACTAGTAGACACAGTATTTATCGTACAAACTACCGGGGTTGAATAGGATGGGACAAAAAGTTGTTGGACCACGACGAATAATTCAGAGTCAGTTGGTGCGGCGGGAATTTGCGAGGCTAAGCAAGCCATAGTGTCCGCAAATTTGTTAGTGGAGCGTGGAATGGTTTGTATAGAATAGTGAGTAAATAAGGCTAGAAGTGAATCCACGTAGTGTTTGTATTTTGAAGTTCCTCATTTTTGCATTGGTAGACGCCCATAAGCTTGATTGACTACCGATTGAGAGTCGCCAAAAATGTTGATAGATTTGATGCCTAAGTGTAGCGTAACTTGGAGACCGAACAAGGGCCTCGTATTCGGCATTTGTATTATTAGTGCAAGGAAATCAAGCCGGAATGAAAGAGGCATAGGTTCAGCGTCGAGAGGAATGAGAACAACGCCGGCTCCTCCTCCGCGTTGGCATTTAGATCCATCGAAGAAGAGGGTCATTTGATACAACTCTTCCCGGAGTGAAAGAGTGGCGATGAGTTCGTCGGGGAAGGTAAAATTGGTAAATTGTTCCCAGGTAAAGGGGCCTCCATAAGTTGGTGCGAGAGTTTGTCCTTTGATTGACTTACATTTATGCGAATTCAAGGTCAAGGTCAGCGAGGAGCATAAGCCATCGAAGCGATACGTTGGTTTAGATGCGGTTTGGCGTACATATAATGAATGGGAGTGTGTTGGTGATGACAAAAGTTTTGTGATTCGGGGAGGTAATGTCGGAGTTTGGTGGCTACAAATGATAGGGCAAGGCACAATTTTTCTACATGTGTATACCTAGTCTCATAATCCACGAGTACGACTTATATAATAAACGGCTTTGTTCTCGTCGTGCGAATCCGATGTGCGAGCATAGCACCTATAGCATGGTCGGTGGCGGAAAGATAAAGGTAGAAAAGGCGGTCGTCTGGGGTGGGATAAGCACGGGTGGCTGCGAGAGATAGGATTTGAGAGCTTGAAGGCTTGGTGACACTCCTCACTCCATTGAAAGGCAATGTCCTTTTTAAGAAGGTGATGAAAAGGTTGACACCGATCCGAGAGTTGGGAGATGAAACGTCGGATAGATTGGAGCTTACCTTGTAAACTACGCAATTGTTTGAGATTTTTGGGTGGGGGCATTTCTAGGATAGCTTTGACTTTAGATGGATCGACCTCAATGCCACGCAAAGAGACGATAAAGCCAAGAAGTTTTCCCGAAAGAACACCAAAGACACATTTCTTTGGTTGAAGGCGGACAGAATATTGTAACAGGCGATCAAAAATAATGGTTAAAACATCGAGATGTTCACTACGATGTTTAGACTTGCCGAGAAGATCGTCGACATAATCTTCAAGGATAGTGTGCATAATGTCATGAAAAATGTAGGTCATAGCCCGCTGATAGGTAGCACCAGCATTCTTAAGGCCAAATGGCATGACACGATAACAGAAGGTTCCCCAAGGAGTTATGAAGGTAGTTTTGTGTTGATCGGCAGGGGCAACCAAAATTTGGTTGTATCCTGAAAAGCCATCCATGAGAGAGAGCATCTCATGACCTGCAGTTAGATCAACAAGTTGGTCAATGCTAGGTAAGGGGAAGTCATCCTTAGGGCAAGCGAGGTTAAGATCCGGAAATGCATGCATATCAGAAGTCCCCTGTCGCTTTAGTAGCAGTGCGATGTTAGAAATCCATTGAGGATAGTCGATAGGCAAGATGAAGGAAGCGAGAAAGGAGTCGTTGGAGCTCCTCTTTGACCAAGAGAGCAATGCGTGGATGCATTTTCTCAATTTTTGTTTGGTGGTTTGGAATCGGGGTTTAGGGTGATGTTATGGCCGGCAATGGTAGGATCAATTCTGGCATGTCGGCGTAAGACCATGCGAAAGCTTGGTTGCGAGCACGGAGAAAGGTAGTAAAGGCGGCTTGTTACGATGTGTTAAGGGATTGTCAATCTTCACAATGTGAGATCCTCCTCCGTGTGGATGTTGATTTCTATAGTAGATTCGTTCGGCATGGTTTGGGTTTGAGATGGTAAGGCTCGTTGAATATAAGAATCATCGCGCGAGGTAAGTGAGGATGGAGTCATCATCGGCATTCAACAACATTAATCAAAGGCGAATCCTCTTTGATCATATGCGGATACGAAGGGAAGAGAAGATGGGTCCTCATTATCGCGTTGATAAGTGAGAGGACCTATGAAGATAGCATTTATATGAAAAAAAAAAAAGTTAGGAGGGATGGATTGGGGTCTATAGATTACGTGGGTGATGATGGCAAAGTGGGTGATGATGGTTTGGTAGGGCGGCGTCTTCTTCTTCGGGATACGGTGACGGAGGTGTCTCTGTGTAGGTGTTCGGAAAAGCGAGACCACTGCGATCATTATGTTTACGGGTAGTCACGGGAATGAGTGTATGTCGGCCTTGTTCGTAAAGGCCAAAACCAAAGCCTTTCCACGCCTTGCGAGAGTCAAGAAGGTGAGGGCGAAAGCGACGATTTGTCAAGTATTGAAAATCGGATTGGAAGGAACCACACAAGAGGAGGTTCGGGGGTAATGGAGGATGCGTCAACACCCCATACGTTAGGTTAGTGCGGCGGATGGGGTGGTCGTAAGAGATTACCTCCCCACGCGACGGTCGTAGGTGGGATGTGCATGTAATTGTCCGTACTCCTGCGGGGTAGGGAAAGAACTAACGTTATATAGGCGGTACTCCCCCAGCGTAAGGCGCTGAAAAACATCTACTAAGGGGTCGGAGGTTGGAATGTTAGCTGCGGGAAGGGAAGTGGTTTTTGCGATGGTGGTTTCATCAGTTGAAGGCGTAGGCGCGGTTGAGGTGGATGGTTGAGGTACATTTGAAGAGGATGGTTGGGTTGAATGTATGGGTGTCTTGATTGGTATAAGCACATCGTTAGGGCGGTATAACATATTGCAGGTTTTAAAGGGGGGAGGGTCAGCTTTTACGGTGTAGGACTTCCCCTCGTACTCAAATTTTATGCATCATGTAATGTTGAGGAACGCATCCCATGGCTCGGATCGAGGCGACCCAGCAATATATTATATTGGAACTCTCCCTCAAGACATAGAAGAGTTCGGGTAAAAGTCGTGGTCCTACCCGAATGTTGAGGATCACGGTGCCTAAGGTAGAAGTAATAGCGTCATTGAATGACCGCATGACATGATGGGGTTGCACACATGCAACTAGAAGGGATATTCATTTGTTGGAAGGCTTTTGAAGAGATGATGTTTAGGCTAGCACCCCGTCAATCATAACACGGCGTACCGAATGTCCGGATGTAGGTGAGATGAAAAAAGCGGTCGGGATCTTACATGTACCAAAGTCAACAATTTCGTCTTGGGAGAAGCCATTTGCAATGACTTGTTGTACGAGAGGCGAAGTGGTTGGGGCAGTGGGTTGTTTGGTGAGAGAAGCAACGTGATTGGGTGTTAGAATGGAGGCGACAGGCAGGGTTTCATTAGGTAAAACCTCTATCCCTTGAAGGATCTCAACGAGAGCTTGTCGATGAGATTGAATGCGAATGAGATCATACGAGTGTCATTTTACGGGCGATTGGTGAAGGCTGTTTAATCATATTTCGGTGGGCAATGCCATTAGAGGCGGGATAGGCGGGTCCGCGAATGACCACTTTAGGTGGTGGTGCAATCGGGATGTTTGACGGAGAAAGAGATGCCGCGAGTGTGTTTTCTTTTGCTTTCCCATTGTTTTTACGCCCTCGAGTAGCGACACTAATCATATTAATCTCGTAGACTGAGATAAGGAAGATGGTTGGGATAACTCATGGTCTTGAGAGGTGGGGTTGTAATAATGATAGATCTTGGTGAGGCGGGGACGAGATGGTATAGGAGAGGGAATGGAAACTAAAGGTCTCTCCCTTCGTAAGTTGTCTTTCTTAATCTTTCTATCGGGAGAGGTGGCCCGCGAAGGATGGTTTTAGAGCTTTGCATCCCTCCACATCATGTCTGGTGTGCGGTGATAAGCGCAGAGATTTTAGACTCATCGTAACCCATAGGTCGGGGTTTAGCGGGTCATAAGGTCTAAGTGGAGGTAGGGAAATGGTCGCATTCTCCACCAACATAGCAAGGATTTTGGCGTAAGATCCTTTGAGTGGGTCAAAATCGGAAGAGGATGAGGGTATTGGTTGTGCGGGTTTTGGTAATGTTTGGGCGTGGTTGGTTCGCACGGGTGGTGGTTTAGCGAGGGTGTTGATACGTGGTTTTCACTAAAGCGTGATTTCTTTGGCGCGAGAAGCTATGTTGGATGATGAGGCGCGAGATGATGTGGTATCGAAGAAAACAACCACGGGAAATAGGAGTGACCGAAAACAAATCTTTTGATGATGGAATTTGTTTAGGGTTGATAGGTGGACGGGATACGCGGAGTAGCGGTGTTCTTTATACTGGAATTTCTGTATGGGTGCGGAAGGCGTAGGTTGTTTTGAAGAAAAGCGCGGGAGGTATGATATATTGATGTAAGGTAGAGGATGGGGTCCCAATATGGAAGGTAGGTATGGCGATGATGGTTTTGATTGTGATAGGGGCACGGATTGAGTTTGTCTCTAGGTGGCGGGACGGATTTATTTTGGATAGATCGAGTCGCTTAGGCGGGTGCGTTAGGCTGGGCATTGGTGAGGTCCCAGCGTAGGGGAAGATCTGGTTAAGTTGATAGAAGTGGACGGGGCATTTGGTAGAGGTGAGGGGGTGAAGGTGAGAACAGGGGGCATTTTAAGCACGTAAACACTTCGGGTATATGGTGGAGACATCGGGATCAGTCATTTGCATTTGAGTAGAAAAAGGGGTACTCAAGCGTTCCCATAGGGCACTGTCATCTTACGTGGAATGGCAGTCCTCACGTGTGAATATGAACTTTTTATGCGGAGAGAGCGGCGGGTTGTGATTCGAGTCCTTTGTGGGTGTGACACGGGGAGGTAGATGAGGCCTTTGTATCAATAGATGTTAAGAGGTCGGCGGTCGTTGAAAAGATTTAGGCGATGAGGGACTAATAGGTAGGAGGGCGTGTTTGAGGGGATCTGTCATGTTTAAAGAATGTGGTGATGTCAGTGTAAGAGATTTCTCGTCTAAGGATGTCAAAAGGAGTGGCGAGCCTTCCTCTTGTGCAGCAAGAGCGGTAGAAGGGGACGTTTGGGAAATAGATAAATTAGATAACATCCGCTCACAGTCTTGTAGGGATGTGGTGTAAGAAGACTCATCGATGAGAAGAGAAGTCCGGGAAGTTAACTCTTTTATGGGTAAAGGAATGATTTCACTTTGGCTTGATGGTGGTGAAGGAGGTTCGAGACTCTGTGTTGGTGGAGAGGCTTGATTCAAAAAAATTTTTTCAATAGAGGCTTTTGGTGAGAATCGAAAGCTGCATGGATCTCATGAACACTCTCCTCGGCTAAGATATCTTGGTTTAATTCTTGTTGGATGAGTGATTCGGGAATGGCTTGTTGAAAATTTTCAGATTTCGGTTAGCGAGGGCGTTAGGATTATCGAGGGCTATATCCCTGCATCGACCATTTCTGCACTATGTTTTTCAACATCTTGCAGTTTTCATGACTATGTCCTTTTACGCGGTGAAAGTTACAAAAGTCATTTTCTTTGTACAGGAAGGTATTGCGCGGGTGGAGTCAAACCCAGTGAGGTTTAACGAGGGGGCAAGGTGATAGCCCTGCTTTGAGCAATTTCTCGAGGATGGCGCCATAAGTTTCTCCCGAGGAGTGTAATTGATGGGCTCGGCTTTGTACTTATAGGTGGTTTCGGCGGAGTATTGGACGGTGTTTGAGATTTGACCATTACCGCGTGGACAGCTCCTTTTGATTTAGAAGAAGTGGACGCGTGAGGAGTGGTGGTGTTTGGCTTGTTGGTAGAATCGGAGTTCGGAAAGTGGGGTTTTGTTCTGTGACCGCATAATTTCTCTTCTTTAAGGCTCGAATTTCTAATTTCAGAGCCATGGTAAAACCTCGTCGAATGTGCGGAAAGTTTGAATTTGAAGAGTAGGAGAAATGTGCTTAGCACATGCCCGCGTGAAAAGTTCGATAAGTTCGGCTTGAGGCAAGGCATATGTAAGTTGTTTGATAAGGCGCGCCATCGTCCCACGAAATCTGCGATAGATTCGTCTTCAAATTGTCGGATGGCATAAAGGTCGGTGATAGATACTTTCTTGGCAATGTTAATGGAGAAATGATCCAAGAAAGATTGGGCTAGTTGGTTAAAAGAGAAGATCGAGTCTTTGGGTTAAAGCAACTTTGTACCACTCAAGGCGGGTCTGATAAGGACATGGGAAGGTGCGGAGTAATGTAAGAGGCGTCATCATGGGCGATCAAATAACAAGCATGTCTAAATGATCGCAAGTGTTGTTGAGGATCCTCTTTCTTATTAAAAGCGAGTAAATTTTGGCAACTCCCATTGAGGAGGATATGAATGAAGGGGACAGAAGGGTGAATAGGCTCGACAAACTTGTTCGTATGTCAAGCGCTACGACTTCCCGAAAGCGAAGCCTCAGTTTTGCATTTTGTCCATCATTTGTTTGATGAAATCGTGGTTGGATGAGATGATGGTGCGGTTGTGTGGTAACGGAGGCAAGTTGGACCAAGGGCTTCCATTTGGACAATGGTGGGGCTAAGTGTTGATAAGGTATGGAGGATGAGTATGTTGGAGCAACGAATAGGGATGTCCCATATAAGGTGTTGAGGTTCTTTGGATACGTGTATGGGAATGAAAAGGTAGGCGGAGCTTGAGAAGGAAAGCTCGTGTGAATAGGTGGCGAGAGCAAGTCATGAATGGAGTGGTGCAGAAGAGAGATGAGGTAGGGGCGGTTGGTGGTAGCGATCGTGAGGTCAAAATTAGCAAGGAAAAGCCAATCGAGTCGTATGAACCTCGAAGCTGTCGGATTGGGAGAAGGGGCTAAAGATGCGGGAAGTAAGGCGGTGTTATCGGGAGGAGTGGGAGCTAAATGAGCAGCTATACTAATAGGCATGCCAACAAGAGTGACCATCGGGCGTACGGTCGGGGCATGAGACAAATAGTATTATGCAGCTTGGGATTAGCATCCAGAAATTTGGCAAAGTCCTTGTCTCCTACGAGAATTTGGGGATCTCTTTGGTGTCAGTAGGGTTCCCTATAGAATGTGAAGGGGGTGATTCGAGGCAAAGACACAGAGCAGGCATGTGAAACCATGGCGGCGGCTTGCTTCCAGTGATGACAACCATGGACAAGAACACACGGGAAAGTTTCAATCTATCAAGAACAAAAACAACCTCGAGAATGATGAATTTGGCGGAGTTCTTTGGTTTGTCGAGGGGGCTGATGAAAAGCGATACCGATATCGGTTTAATAACCGGTGTCGGTCGGAGAGAAGCGACGGCGTCGGTCGATTAAGCGATGCGGTGTCAAAAGTCTAGGATAAGAAGATATAAAAGGCTGCTAATTTGATTTTTAGCGTTGAGTATATTTGTCAACTTATTGATCACGAGAAGACAAAGTATGACGAGAGAAAGCAGAATTTGAAAACAAGCAAGATGCACACGCAAATCCGAGAGACTAATCCTAGGGTTAATTTTAGTTAGTGGGCTTATGCCTTTAGGCGTAAGATGATGTCGAGAATCCTAAACAACAAGACCTAGGGAAATGTCAAGTTTGTTTTGGCTTATAAGGTTACCTCAATCGGGCGGAGGAATACCGCGGAAAAGGGGGATGTTTGAGCTGTTGTGTTAATTGTGAAGTGATTCGGTATGTGTTGTGCGGTGAAACTAGGGTTAATTTCTGTCAATACCGTGGATATCACCCCACGTGTACGACACATTACTTAATCTATGTTCACTAGAATTGAAAGAACAACAAGCGGGAATGCAATGCATGTGTTTTAAACCCAAATCGAAAATTATGTTCGATGAAGCAAGAGAGATGACTTTCACTAATGCGAAACTAGGAAAGCAAGACAAATTCTTTCGAAATATATAACAAAAGCAAGCAACAAAGTATGCTTCCTAAAATGAAAATAAGCAAGAGAAAGAAACCCAAAATGGGTCCCCCCAGTCATCGTGCCAAAATGTTTCACTCGGAATGACTTTCGTTCCTTTTAGAAAGCAGAGATAAGAGTTAGGTGCTTAGGAGGAATACCTGTAGAATGTCGAGATGGTGTGCGCGTACCGTAGAGAAAGATCAGGTTGATTGCGGAGAACTCCTTTTTGTCTTGGAAGGACTACCTGCAAATAAGAACACAAGACCACAAGATTTTGATTAAACAATAAATGAGAAGCGCCTTGGGCCGGGAAATATAAAACTTCCTTTGAAGGTGGTGGTTCCCTGCTAATATGAATTAACACAAAAAGCGCAAAATATCAATTAGATTACTTGGTTGAAACTAGTAGGAGAAAGGTGGTTTTGGTTATAGTCGGAAGCAAATCGATGGCGGTTTACAGTAACGCGCCGTCGGTTGGGTCTAGGACCTGTAGGTTGATTGTTTTGGTGGGGTGTTTGTGTTTCTTGGTGTTGGTAAGGTTGGTTTATGGATGATATTAGGAAATGAGATGATGAGGGGTAAAAGAATGACAGCTAGATGCAATGGGATCTTGAGTAGTGGGTTCAGAACTGGATTTAGGAGGACTGTGATTCAAAGAGCATAAGAAATGTTATAACGAGAGGACATGCGAGATATGACTTCTTGGTTTTGGCGAAGATGCAAGTTGATATCCTCTACTGCAAGCACTTCTGGTTTCTTCACTCGTCTCTGCTTGGTTAAGTGAAGATCTGGACTCTGTTTTTCGCTCCCAATGATCTCTGTTGTTTCAAAAATCATTCGACTGATCTCCAAAATGAAATTCCGATCCGTTGTTTTGGTTTGGGGAGCCCATTTACAGGGAACCGATGGCGGTTACGTAACCGACGGCGGTCGAGTAGGAACCGGCATCGGTAAGGAAAAAGTAGGCTATTTTTAGTAAAATAGCCCACCTTCCCTGCTTTTCTCCCGAGAGATCAGTTGCGGGCTTGGTCAAGTGGCTAGAAGGTCGGCTTTGGGTGCGAGTAAGGAGGCATTAGTTATGGATGTGAGTCTAGACCAAGTCATGGGTCTTAATTAGGTTAGTTTAGGGTTAGGGATGAGGTCATGATGAGGTGCAAAGTGAGGTGGCGGGTAAGGTGATGTGGATTTATCAATTATAAGGTAATTACTTGGATTAAAAAATAATTGTCCCTAAAAAGGTTTAGGTGATGAGGTTAGATAAGAGGGAGAGAATGGGAGTTAGTCATTTTCAGTGGTTTTTGGGAAAATATCAACAAAGTCAGATGTTTGAGGAACTAGATGGATTGTTCCATCATTCCTCCTATTCCCGAACTCCTGCCATCTCTGCTCGCATTATTTAATAGAATAAATTAGGTGGTTTTGCAACTATGAGAACTTGTTCCCATGTTCTTTACATTCACCACATGGCTGACATGCCCGCTTCCCATTCACATCGACTTTATCAAATCCGACTAGAATTCATGGCACCATTCTCGAGCTTCCACCCATCCCCCACAACACCAATTTCTCCGTCCTCATTGGCTATATTAGGATCGACTAGTACTCATGGAACTATTCCACGCTTTCGTTGGTTCCTTGCATTGTTGACATATCCGACTCTCCACACCCCCATTTGCAATATCACCTCTGCATTTCACTTTGGGCCCAGTTCCCCATTTTAACTTATTCCCCAAACACATGATTCTCCGCCTTAACCCTTGATTAGTCAAATCAGATGTTTCTTGCCTATGAAGAACTTTTCCCTGGTGCCCTATTCGAACCACTTCACTGCCTAAATTATTTTTTGGGGAGAAAAATTTAAGGCTAGGGCATTGTCCACGGGTATAAAAGTATGTTTTGCTCATTTTCCTCATTCGTGAACAAGAACTCACTCTGCCTTGTCAAGTTTCCCATCCACTGAAAGTGGGTTTTTCAGTCGTTTCTCCTCCATTTCTCAGTCATTTTTCAAAATTTCAAAGTGCATTGTGATCGTTGAAAGGGTTCCTTCTTCCTCATCTAATTGGTAAGCTATTTCATCATAGTTTTCCCTACCTTTGAAGCATTCTCTTATTTTGGTGCCCTTCCTCCTTGGTTTATCAATATTTTTCTGTAAAAGCTTATTCTTCCCTGTGTGAGTTTCCAATTCGAGCAAGATGAAGTTAAAGTATGTTGGGTATGATCTTATTTCCTCCTGTGAGACCTCTATACTTGAAATAGGGAACAATGCCATTAAAGATATGGACTTAAATGAATTTTGGCCAGGGTGAGAGATGGTAACCCAACCCCATTAGCTCAAAGAATCCTAGGCAATAGAATGGCCCATGCCAAAAAATTTCCTAATTTTGTGTAGTGTATTGATATCATCTTGGCTTGTGCTTCTTAATTTGATCCTCAAATCAAAGAAGCTGGAAAAACCTCAAGGACAATTGATGGTTGAGTTAGATGCACACCACATTAACTTGGCCCTTGGCATTCCTACTTTTGACAACTCTAAAGTCTTAACTATGGCTGATGCACAAAATTAATTTAACCTAACCTCGAAGCGAGTATCAATTAATTATTTCCAAGTCCTGGGTTAAAATTAAAGAAGAGATGACCTTCTAAGCTACCAAAGACTCTCTACAGAAGTGACCTCATTGAAGAGTTGTCTGATATCATAACACTCCTTGTAAGAGTGATGGGTCTTCCCTCGACCAAAGAATTTCAAGAATGGATGTTCATCTTTATCAACTTGATTTATGAGGGTAAGAAGAATCTCAATTGGGTGAAAATTATTTGTGAGAACCCGACCCACCAACTCACCCATATGCAGAAAACCCAGATCACTTTATATGACTTCTTATGTAATCTATACCATTGCTAGTTATAGGATTTGGATTAGCCTATCAAGTCAGGGTAGTAGGCGAATCTTCCCATCTTTGAGTTCTACACCCAATTGACTTATGAGAATAGTAAGAGTCATTACAAAAGGGTCAATGATGCCTTCACAATGTTTCTAGTTAGATTACTAGAAGGAAATGTTACCAAAAAAGTTTCTCAAGCTAAATAGTTGATAGTTGTTTATGGAAGCTTATTTATTCAATTCCAAAAATTCTCATACATCAAGACAACATGATATGAAGGAATTCCATACAAGATTCATATTTACTACAATGACAAGATCATCTTGATTAAGCATTTTAGACAATTGCATCTTCTCCACATAACCCTGTAGAGACAAGAAAGTTTCTAGAATATAGTTTCCTATATCTTTGGGAAATTATACTTGTAGGTTTGCTATTGATGTTCAATACATTTAGAGAACCATATCTCTATTTCACATGCATATTTTCCATAAAATAAGGTCCTTAGATAGCAAAAAGTTCATTAGGAATAGTCTTTGTCTCTCCTACCTACATGTGCCTACAATTGATGATTGTTAGGCAGATTGTGATGATGATTTTGAGGTAAGAAAAATAATGTATAGCATGATGTGCCTCTAACAAATCCAAGAATTAAAATTTTACAAAGTACCTAAGGGTGTGGTTTAAGATAATTATGATTTTATTGCTTAGCGATTTAAAAATATTGGAATTTGTGAAACCTTAATTGTAGAGTCACATGTGATAAATGTTGTCGCCAAATCACTACACCCTCCGAATGGCCAAGATGTGAATAGGACGTTCGGTGTGATTGGGACACATGGGATCACCTCTCAAGCTGTGGGACTTGGGCTCGAGGTGAACCTCCGGAGAAGGCCAGCTTCCTCTTCCTAAACTAAGTGTTGTACTACTCCTAGTGTAACAAAAATGATTATCTAATCCTACGCTAACATTTTCATGGGGTTTTAGGGAAAGAGATTTACAGAAATGAAACTATACTAGGGATGGTGATGCACCAAATAAAGGGTGTCTTCAGATTCAGAAGGGTTAATTTGAAGAGGGTGTGTGCACCACAGGTCAACTTCACCTACTGCAACTTAGAGAGGGTACAGGATACCACAAACTAAGAGACACGCATTCCCTTTGTTAAACTTTATCAGACCGAGAAATATACCAGTTTCCAGTGAAGAAGGATGAACTCAAGAAGGGTGAACGGACACCACAACTCAACTGCATGCAATACTCCACCACTCGATAAGCACAGAACTCCAAGAACCTGCAATAGAAACTTAAACTTGCACAGTGTACCTGTAAGTACGAGAAAGGCACAAAGAAGCATAAAAGGATGAAAGGACCGAGATTAGTCACAAAACACACACTTTTATTGCTTCAATAACATGCACAATGCATCATACATTCAGAAGAGGCAATAGTTGCCATTTACAGTCTTGAAGAGGAGGCTTGAAAGGTCTCTCAACACACAAGAACAACTTGCGAGAGAGAGGATTCTTGAAAAGTATACACTCGCCTGAGATATCTAAGCTGTCCAACTTATGCGAACTATTTGGAACCCTTTGAAATGAGATTCCAACTTACATTTATAGAAGAATATGTGAGAAAGAAGAGGAAATGTCATAATTACATTCCTAAAATGAAGGCCCATGATGTATTTATTACGCTTAGTTGAACCACCGAGAAGGTTCCATCATGGGTCATTAATTGCACGATGACCTAGTCTTCTCAATTAATTAAAAGAATATTTAAATAAAATATTTAAATATTAATAATAAATATTATTATTAAAATATTTAAATAAAAATATTAATTTAATTAACATAATGTTGGGATCCCCGTTGACCCCCATGACTTGAAGAGGAGGGGGTCCATGTGGATAGAGTCTCGCACAAATCTCAACTCGGTGAGCTTGAATCCTCTAACTCGGTGTTGCAATTGATTTTGAACCCCACACCAACTCTTTCCTCGCCTTGGAAATCGGGCTCTTTTACATTGAGTACTTGAATGGTGAGCTATCAAACTCATTTCTTATCATTTTCCTCTGTTAACTCGAGGCCATTTATGCATTCCACGTTCAAACTTCATGAAACATCACCACGAGCTCCCTACGAAGTCATCGAGCTCTTCATCCCGATCTTAAAGCTCAAACTCACTTGAATGTCGTGCTTAACCCAACATTTCTAAAAAGAATGGTTTTACCACAATGCTCATAGTTCTTCCTTATCATATAACACTTGCAGTAAGAATGTTTTAGCTTGGCCATAATAAGCACAATTGTACCTTCCAAATGATGAGAAAATGCCATTACCAATAAAGACCTAATGTTGCCATGATGATGACCCAGGCTCATGCCCATAACATGTCGATAGACACCCTTAAGACTAATTTTTGGCCAAAAGCCCTTCGGTATTTTGGTAGTGCACTCGGAAATCTCGGCTCCAATCAACAATTATGCCACTATTGGGATCTTAGTATGGCATAGGTAGCTGTGAGCTACACAATATACTCATTTTTCCAGAAACTAAAAGATCCTTTATGTTACAATTTGCAACACATAAAATAAGCCCTTCAAAAAATACGTTGAACAAACTGGGGCAACCAAAAGGACCTTGGAAAAATGTATAGGTAACAACCATATGAATTCTTCCTTAGTCGTGGATCAAAGCTGATAGAAATAAGCTAGATAAAAATAGCTTGAAATTATAGTATAAGCGTTCATTGTTAAAAACAAGTTTCTCTGAACCTGGTAAAAGAATATTTTTATTCTCTGATTGGACGTACATAATGGAAGGGTATAAATATTGCTTCTGCCCTCAGAGTTTCTCAAAGAGACCATTTACAAGTAACAAGGATGTAGTATGCAAAACGGCCGACCAGGTATTTCAGAGTTGACCTTCACATTCAATTTGTTTCTAGGAGAAAACATGCTGAGCAATATGAATCGTTTCATTCTGCACGTAATAAACTTCCATCTCCTGACTCGGGAAAATTTTATGAAGCCTTGAATGCGTGACTCCAATCCATCGTATACGGTAGTGAATATTTTTTTCTGCAATGCGCTTGCATAGATCTAAGTTTAGAATAAGGATAAGCCTACGAATTTGAGGATGCATTCGAGCATCTGAATGCGATAAAACAGGATTGACATCAAGCTTGGCCGCAACAGCTTTCTTTGGAAGGAGTTTGTCTCGCGACCACCAAACCATGCCGAACATGCACTCATTCGCTTGCACGGCTCCTCGATGATGTTTTCGCGACCAGCTCGAATGCTGGAACGCATGAGAGGATGAGGCAAAGAAGTATGGGCATATGGCGAATCGATCAGTCGGGCATCATGTCTCACGCTTGTAAGGAAACTTGTGTCTTCTGTAAGCTGCAATTACGGTATTCCATGAGAAGGTGTTTTCTTTTTGTGAGCTTGAAAAGCTGATAGTTGATGATATGTAGACGGTTTACGACCATCTTCAACCATCTCGCCATCATCCTCCCTTATCGCTCGAAAGATTACTCAATGCCCTAAAATTTCAACCGCCACTTTAATTCTACCTTTCGGTAACTCACAAAAAGATCCTGTTCGGACCACTCCAGCGGCCACGGGGTTTTCATGATGGATAGCCATCATAATTTTTCCACTTGGCAATCTGATCCAATTTCTCTCCTATGCGGAGTAAACAACATGGTTTTCCATGGTTAAATTTCCACTTGGCGGTCTAATCGAATCTCCAACGCAGCGTGGAATTTCTTCTTTGGTTTGCCATCCACAAAAACCCACTTGGCATTCCAGCTCCGAATCCCCACATAACGGCTTGGCCAAATTAATTCACGGGCCCCGGCCTTAACTTCGCCACGCAGACTTGGCAAGTTTGTTCCTTAACTCCACAATTCCCACCAACGCGGGATCTTCATGAATCTTCTCCTGCCGAGTTTTCCTTCAACAGATTTGAGGATAACATTAAACTCTCAGTGCAAACATTTCAGCTGTAGCTTGTAAGGTGTGATAATTCCGACATAATCCTTTATGCCTGCCAACTTAGTGACTCGTTGAAGATGCTCATATAATTGCAAAGCAAATTATGCCTCATGAATATTCTGATATGAAACAGTTACACCTCTATGAGATTCGCTTCCATGAGTTACATCGTAAAACAAGTAAGGTCTCGATAGAGAATCTTTGTAATAAATTTCATCAGGCCTCCCGGTAACACTCTCACTGTCACTTAATCGATTTTGATAAAAATATCTTGAAGGAGAATCCCGAATTTGAGGATGCATTCGATGCTGAACAGATAAAAACATAGTTGGGTGACCTGCTTGTTGGAAGTGCTCAAAAGAACTCTTACTATACTGCAACATGTCAACTGCCTGTGCACCAAATACTCGGCCGAGGAAGGTCTAAACACCATTATAATTCACAACTATTTTTAAGATGTCACTTTACTCAATTTTACATTGGTATTCTGATGGTGCTTATACTATCTTACCTGAGGTCGATAGAAGTCCTTCCATTATGTAATTACAAACCCGAGATTCAATGATGTTGAACCTCCCATATCGAGCATAATTTCATATCATCTCGGTCAAACAAGATCATTCTCCCAAAGATGGTTATCAATGTCTTAATGGATTAAACTTGGCATCATGTTGACTTTGACTCTCACGACTTGGCCTTGAGATCTTTTTGCATCGATCTCCTTTCGAGATCCTTATGTGATCTTTCATTTGTCAATTTTACGAGCTATATTTTTAATTAACAAGACCATCGTCGAGCTCTTACAACCGAGAGTCTCTACCGAGATGATTATTCCGAGATGAACTATCAATTTGACACCGGTTCATTTAACAATCTTGCCGTGAACTCTGATAACACACATGAGAAGATCAACTGGTGCTTTTCAATGAGGTGATCTCTTCATATGCAATTTAGGGATTTATTTTTAATTATCAAACATCTCGATAATTGTCAAGGTGGGTTCTCGGGACTACTATTTCATTTTGAACGTGATAGGTCCCCTACATGTGTGTGCAAAACCCCAAGTGCATAACAATAAATAAAACACTAAAGTACAGATATGACCTAAGAAATAAGCTAGATAAAAATGAAACCCTAGGTGTAAGAGAGGGAATAAGAGACTTAGTTTATTTCATAATTGATCCCGAAGTATGCTAGATTGGAAAATTATGAACATGAGGAGGAATATGTCACAATTGTTCTTGATAAATTTTGGTGAATTATGCGAATCTTCTGGTGGGGCGCCTTGGTCGGGTCAGGGGAAAGTGGGTGTTGGAGATTTCTTGGGCACCCATGACTACAAAATACCTCGAAACTATTTTTTCTTGTGTCACACCAATGTCACTAACCTTCATTGTTTTCACTTATATGTTGTTGGATGATCGTTGTATTCACCAGTAACTGCAAAGAGAGAGATAACCTGTAAAACCCCAAAACACATCAAATCCTGAAAAGAAAAATATGAAAATGGGGAGTCCATGACCTCCTCACCCGAATGGGTGAGCTTATAACTGAGTGTTGCACTACATTTCAGACTCCATGTAGTTCTTGTGCGTGTGTGTAGAAATCGTGCCCTAGGTAGCTCTTGTGCAAGATGCACTTGATAACGAGTGATAGATAGATTTACCATAGTAAGTAGATGTGTAGATGATGACATGAACTTCCCTTCTTATGCGTGTATGTAGAAAATGTAGTCCATTGTCCCTTGTATGGATACTAAATGGATGCTTTGATGCTCTTAGAATGCCTTTGGATGCAACCTTAGGTGGTGATAGTAGATGCTTAGAGCTTGGTCCTTTATTATGGTCACATAACTTTATATTTATATGATTCCCTTATTTAAATTTTGTAATTGACAACAAAAATTCCAACCTATAAGAAAACAAGATACCCAAAAGATAAAAGAGGCCCAAAATAGGCGAGTAAGATACAAAGAGGTCGGGGCACACAGGCACTTGCATTTTGGCTTGGACGCTAGTGTCTAAAGTAAATAAAGATACAACAATGTACATTAAACAAGGTTGTGGGGTGTGCAAGACTAAAGAGGAAACCATAAAGATAGAAAAGAGACCAAATATGGATGTTGATTACTAGTTTTCTCACTTAGGAATCATATGAATAGTAGTATGTGATTAGGACCTAGAAATGTACCCAAGTGTGTGATTTAGTGTCTACATTTGTTGTCATTTTATTTTTTTGAGTAAATACTTGATAACATAAAGTAGATTAGAGACGCATACCTGATAATCATGTAGATCGATGGCGAAAGCATGCCAAGGAGACAAGAAAAAGTGTGGAGTGATAAAAATGAAGTGTGGAAGATAAGGAAGAGGAAGTGACCCTAGGGGTGAAAATACTCTTATATATTTTACATGTTGTATTAATGTTCAACATTCCAGCACAGGGAATGCATGTACCATGTTGTACCTACTATCATTTTCGTGCTTGTGTTGTGCTTGAGACTGTTGTTTCATATAAGGACGAACTGCAAAAAGAAGAGCAAAAGAGTAGTCAAAGTCGTGTATATGAAAAATTTGATCTAAGTATGTAAAAATGTGAAAAGGAACATGTGCACACGATCTATGACAAGTGAAAAAGATAGAAATTTTCCTAAAACATTGTAGAAGAGTGAGTTTTTGGGCGATCTCACGCCAAGAATGAGTTTTTGGGTGATCTCACACCATGCGTGAGTCTTTTGGGTGATCTCACGCCAAAACATAAGAAGTGTTGGGGAGAAAGGTCTAGTGTTATTCTCCATCCCTACTAACTTCCCAAAGTTTATACACCATTTGCTTGTCAGATGGTGTGATCCTTTTTTCATGTTTGATCCAATTTGATCCAAGTAGAAAAAAAGATAGAATGCATTCTGATTGTTGAAGGATTGTGCTTGTGCTATGCATGCAAAACCACCTCGTGTAAATTTACTGAAAATTGCAGTGATATGAAAAAGTGTATGTACTTCCCCCTAGTCATAGGAACCTAGGAAGGGTGAGTAGTACCGGGAACTCATGTCCGTATCGGGTGCTAGAGTATGTGTTGTCTTGATGACCCAAGTAAGAATATGGGCGTTTATAATCGAGGCATGTCGCACCCCAAATGAGGGGTGTTGGTGTCGAATCGCAGCACCCTACGGGACATCGCAAGCGCGATCATTTGAGACTCACGGTGCGATTGCACAACATGGAGCTTTTCCCAAGTGTGGGACCTCGCGAAATCGGAAAAGCTCTCCGACTTGGGCAGCTCCTATTCCTCTGTTCCAATGCATCAAAAAAGCAGAGGTTTACCCCAAAATCTAATCTAACTACCAAGGAGACAGGAGAGAGAGAAATGCATGAAAAATAAACCTAAGCTAAGGAGGTGATGCCCGAGGAATGAAGAACATATGTTTTGCCAATTAAACACGAGACCACAAACGAAATGCAATGCAATATCATGCATGAGATAAACATATTCACAAAGTGAAAGATCGGGAGGATGCAAAATGAAACACATAGAGGGTTGAGAAACATCCACAGTCATGCATTTATTTCAGAAGGTTGATCAATACATTTCGAGAAAAAATGCGGACAGGCAAAGGTGCATTACAGTTTCAAATGGGAGGTTTGAGCTCCACAACTCCACCTGCCAAAGAGAAGAAGGGAGGAGGCACAAAACAAAAATGTTCGACCTTTAGAAAGAAGCCCCTCCTTACAATTTATAGGAAGAATGAGAGAGAGAAGAGAGAGAAAGTCCAAATCTACCCCAACCACCTCAGGTTGTATTTAATTCATCTCATTATGGTGGTAGGTGAGGACCATATCAAACCCCAAAAGTGGCAAACTGTATTTTGCATTTTTAAGAACTTGTTCCCACCCAATTAAAGATATCCAATCGTAGTTAGGTAGAGGACGCCGTAGGCTTTCCGAAAAGTCCAACCTTGTGTGAATTTTACTCTACAAGATCATAAACTACTGTATCTATTATCGGGAGCTCCAGGTCCAAAAGTTATGGCCATCGAATATCTCGGGTCGGGCAAGTGCGCTTAAATCGGCGCTCGAATGTTGCGCCTCTCGAAGGTGCGCCTTGGCGCATCCATATGCATGTTGACAAACTTTTCGTGCGCCAAAGGCCTCTTTTATTTTTGTGTCGACTATTTTTTTACATACCCAAAGGCTAGTCAAATACTTTTTGTGTTAACCCTTTTTTACAACTGCGCCAAGGCGCATTCCCATGCATGTCAACACTCTTTTCATGCCCAAAGGCGCAAATATGTTTTGTCGACACATGTTTACGTGGGTCACTTTATCTTGCGGGCGTAACTTTTCCGTGTCAACATTCCTTTCTCGGCAATTACAAAAGGGCGCGGTATTTCTATGTTGACATCTTCTGCATTGCAAAATGAGGGCGCATTTACATTTATGTCGACATCCTCTTTAAGCGCATCCAATCCCTGTTGACACTCATTGTTATGCGCCATTTCCATGCGCCACATTCACTAGGCGCATCCTTTACATTGTCGACATCCATTTAGTGCGCCACTTACACCTGCGCCTTGGCGCATACATTCTCATGTTGACACTCATTGTTGTGTGCCTCATTTTGTGCGCCATGGGTGAGGTTTGAATTTCTTTGGTTTCATATTCTTCCGCTTGTCTATATCTACCCGGGAAAGATATATACTTTTTAGGTTTGAACTATTTGTGGTATTGATTTATGGGTGTTGCAACCCTAGTCATTGGTGTTTTCATTGATGTCAAGTGGCATTGATGGAAAAGTAATGAATGGTGAAGTGAGGCTCTGTAAGGGACATGAAGTTTGATTAGTAGTGCCTTCTATTGAGTTGATTGAAGGTTCACAAAGAAGATGGTTTGCATGATTGGTTGGGTGAGGCAGAGTCCATTGGAATCTTGGAAATGGTTGGTATTATTGACTCATAGATTCTATAGATCATATGATGATGTTGTAAGCATGGGAAAGAGCTCTTACAGGGTGTATCTAGGTCATTTGGTGGAAGTTACAGTTGAAACTGGCCCATTTAGGCTTGTTTTGGAGCCTGATGAGATGTGAGAAGTTAGTACAAGTCATGGAAAGATCATATAAGAATGGGAGGATCCTATGAATGTTTTCTAGGTCATGTGTGAGTAGAAACAAGGCTTAGTTTATCTCCTGGAGGAAAAATTCAAAATTTCACCAAAGTTGGCCTTGAGAACTAATAGTGTAGGCTGATCAAAATGAGATGGAATAGAAACTTACATACATAACTATGCAAAATTATCTTATGGATCATGTAGAGGGGTGAGTTTTTGTGCTTCAGGACAAATTTCATCAATTTCGAGAAGGTATGTGAAAGTTATGCTAGTTTTTCTAAAACATGATTTTTGAAAAATGCATAATAAGGTGTCTGGATTCTTAACACTCAAGAAAAAATATAGTGCCTCCTTTAGATAAATCATAGAATGAATTTTTTTATATGATTCTAATCTTGAGATATTGTAAAAATTTTCAGGTGAATTGGACAAGTTTTAAGAAAGTTATGAGCATTCTTTTGTCGGTGTTTGTTCTCTCTCCAAAGCTTCTTCTTGAGTTGATTGGCCTACTTAATATTTTCTAACTCTATGTCATTGGTGCAAGATAAATACACTTCTCAGAAGCATAAGATACCTCATCTAGGTAAAAATGATGACTCTTCCATACCTTAGGATGGAGTGTGCTCTATAGGTATGTTTCTTGCTATGTAGGACTAAGTCTCCAAGCTTGAAAGTAATCAGTAAGATGTTGTGCAAACACTTTGTTAGAATTCATGAGGTGTTGTCTTCTTATACATGAGAAAAATAGTTTATTGGGATCCTCCAAGTTCAATGGTGAAGTGTAAGTCACCTCCAAATGTGCTTATGTTGGATTTGGTGAAGCTTGTACCCTATCATCTTTGTGGTTTCTTGGGAAATTCATGATTCAGAGCATGTTTCATGATTTATGTTAAAGCATATTAGTGAAAAATGAGATGAAAAGTTTTCTGGAGTTTTTAGAATGTATATTGATGCAAATTTTATTACATGTGATCAATCTGATTGTACTATACCTGCATAACATTGCTAGAAGTGTCTATGTTGCTTTTTTTTTAAGTTCTTGGTATGAACTGAGATATTTCAAAAAAAAATTATGCCCTCAAAGTTTCTGGTTTCTATTCTAATGGTGTCTCAAACTCTAAAGGATTATCTCTAACCCTCCTATACACCAATTCAGACTTGGATTCATCTCCTTTTGGTTTAAATAATGTTTGACAAGGTTTGAATTACAGTAGCCTTTGTATGTTTTTGATATTAGAAGTTATTGGGAAGAGTCTAAACCTAGAAATTGATTAGAAATGATGAAGAACATCTTCACTTGTCCAAAAAAGTGTAATTTTCAGTCTTCATCGAAAATTGATCAAAAAATCAATTTTTCATGACCTTCGAACTATAATTAACTAAAATTAGACTAAGTGCAAGGAAATAGTAATCCTAGTTAATCTAATTAGGAGGACTAAAACGTTGTAATAAAAGACTAAAATAATATGAAATAAATGTAAGTAAACTATTCTAAGTGAAATAAAACCCTAGATGTGCAAGAGAGTAGAGAGAAATGGCTTAGCTAATTGTTGTAGATGGTCACACAATGTCACAGTGTCTGAGAATAAAATATGGAAGTGCAGATGAACACTCAAGGACCTGTGAAGGGTAGATTTGGAGGATCTAAAGTGATTAGGGCACCTAGGAGTGTATTGGGCACCCTGAGGTGCCTTGGTCTACTATCTGGGTGCTTTGAACACTGTAAATGCTCAAAACTTGTAACTGGTATGGTCACAAGTTGGTTTTGAACCTTCCTTGTTTGTCACATTGGATCTGTCAAATGAGCTGGAAAATGACCTACAATGCAAAGAGAAGTATCAAACCCTAGAAAAATAAAAGATGCATATGAATGGGTCGGATTGACCTCAGCCACCAAGCTAGTGGACTTATCACTGAGCATTGCACTACATTTCAGACCCGGATGTAGTTTTTGTGTGAGTGTGTGCATGTCGTGCCCTAGGTGATCTCGTGTGTCAGTCACATTTTTGAAGTAGCAAGCAATAGTAACTATAGAAGATGTAAATAACATGTGTGCATGGAATAGAATAGAATCCCTCCCCCTTATGAAGTGTGTGTGATGCAGATCTCCTAGCCTTGATGCATGCACTATGTGGATGTGGATGCAATGGATGCAACCCTAGATGGAGTGATAGTAGTGTGTAATGCTATGACCTAGGACCCTCATTATGGTCTTATAACTTTATATTTATAGGGATCTCAAGCTTAATTTCATAATTAATCCCGACAAGGCCGACTGAGAAAAATAAAGATGACCAACAACTAGAAATGACCCAAAAAGGAGTGAAAGGGGATTTTCATAGATCGGGGCACCCAGTGAGGGGGGCACCGGGGGCACCCAAGAGCAGTGGGTGCCCTGATTTAGGGCTAGAATGTTGGGGCAGTTGTGAAATGGGTGGATAAGTGTTGGAAAATACATGGGAACTACGAAATAAAATATAAAATAAATATGGCCAAAAGGTGGGATTAATTAGTACTTTGTACACTTGAGAACCTTCTAAATAGTAGTATAAGACGGGCTAAATTATGTGTAAAGTGCATAATTTTGTGTCTACATTTTTCCCCACTTTATGTTGGTGAATGAAAGCTCGGTAACATAAAGTAGATAGAGATGCATACCTGATATCTATGTAGAGTGTAAAAGAAGATGTTCGATGTACTTGAATCAAGCTGGGAAAAAAAAAAAATGTAGAGGAGTGTGGATTCTAAAGATGAAAAATGCACATAAAAAGTGATGAGAGTGAACCTAGGGCGGAACATGTGTGTAGCTATTGTGGTGTGTAATGTACCTACATGGTTAGTATGGAAAGTATCATCATGGTGTGTGTTTTATTGTTGTTTTTGTTGTTGCCCCTAATTTGACTATTTATTTCTCATATGACAGACTTGCAAGGAGAAAATGATCAAGTAGTCAAATATGTATGTATGTAAAAATGTTGTGTAAAATATGCATGTGTAAAGTACGTAAATGTAAAATATGCTAGAAAAAATGTAAATGGAACATGTGCACCTGATCCATGTCGAGAAAAAGGGTGTAAAAGGATATCTTTACTTGTCGTGAGTTTTTTAGTGATCTCATGCCACCCTGGTGAAGAAGTGTAGGGAGGAAATGCTCTGTGTCCTCCAACTCTAACTGCTTCTACTGAAATTTGTTGAAGAGATCTCTGTACTGTCCTAGTTTTTGGGTGATCCGACGCCACTGGATGGAGAAGTGTAGAGAGGCACACCCATTGTAACCCCTGAGCCTATAACCACTCCACAAAATTTTGAAGGACACCATGTCCTATTAAGGCCATTGTGTATGGAGTTTGTAGATTGGTTTGAACTCACTCATTGTGTCTGAACCGGTGTAAATACATTGTGTTAGTAGAAAACCCTCAATGATGCCCCCTCTTTGGGGGTGCATGCAATGACCCTGGAAGGAGAATGCGACCCCAAAAGAGGACCAACCACACTCTGACCTGTATAACTTTCCCTACAGGGGAAAGGAAAAACTCTTGGTAGATACCAAGGCGCACAAAAGGGGATGGCTAGCCAATAAAAGTGTTAGTCCAAAAACACATGCATGTAATAAGTGTAAAATACACAGACAATGTAGAAAAACTACCAAGCACAGTAGTGTAAACACGTAAGAAATAAAAAGAAGACCACATAAAGCGGGTTACAAACATGGGACATCACTCACGATGTCACAAGACATGTAAGGCCATCATGGCCATAAATAGAAGACAAGTGTGCACACAAGCAAATGGGAAAAAATCACATACAAAGGAAAACAAAGAAAACAAGTAGAAACAAAGAGGTTTTCATGGAAACATGTAGTCCTACAAAACAAGTGTTGCACGTGGAACACTTATTAGCATGTTAGAGTGATAACCAATATTTCAATGGGTGTATGAACAAGTAGTATAAGATGGTAAGTTCAAAATGAAATAATAGCACCTGTATGAGATGAATTTGGATGCCCCTAGTGACCAATATGGTAAGGGTAAAAGGCAAGCATCAATGCCACATGTAAAGTCTTATATCTACAATCATACTAAATAAAGGTGTGAATGCACATGTGTGTGTGATAATGACATATAAGAAAACATTCTAACATGTGTAATAAAGTGAGCATACAAAACACTAGTATGCAAAAGTAAATGCCACCAAGACAATGCGGTATGTTGTATGTCGAATGGATGGATGGAATGATAAATACAAGATGGAATGTGTATGTAGGAGGTTCATTTCATTTTCCCCCTCAGCAGTCAAGAATGAACATAAACGAGAGTGCGTCATCGGGAAATGGTCGAGTAGTATAGGTTGTGTCTAGCACATTGTGATGAATGTGTATGTGTAGTGGTGATGAAATGCGACATGTGGGAGAATATGTGCATGGACCCTATAGCGTAAGCATATACCAAAACTTGGTTGAATATAGGAGTGATGATTTAGCCCTAAGCGTATATCACTATAGAATGAGTGTATGGGATGAGATATATGGAAAGATGTGCGTGGACCCTATAGCCTAAGTGTATACCACGACTTGTTGAATGGAAGAGTGATGATTTATCCCTAAGCATATATCACTATAAGATGAATGGATGGGAATGCGTCCTATAGAAAGGTGTGTGTGGACCCTATAGCGTAAGCGTATACCATGATGTGTGGGAGGTGTGAGTGATGATTTATCCCTAAGCGTATATCACTACGTGATGATAGAATGGATGATAATGTGATGTTAAGTGGATAATGACTGGCCATGATGAAGGGAGTGGTGATTTAGCCTAAAGCGTATACCACTACATGATGATAGAATGAATGATAATGTAATAGAATAACCTGGAATTGATAAGAGGATAATGTAATAGGATAATAGAATATGTGATGATAGAATGTGATAGGATAATGTAGAATGGATGAAGGGAGTGGTGATTTAACCTAAAGTGTATACCACTATGGTATGTGATGATGCGGGTGGGTGAAAATAAAGCCTAGAGAATTGGTCACTAGTCGATGAATGTGGTATGATGACGTGTCGCATGTATGTAAGTTCCATTTGATTGGTAAACCCTCGACAATCGAGTATGGACCAAGGAACTAGAGTGTATCATATGGTAGTGAGTGCAGTGCGTAGAAGACAACGTAGAGTAAATGACCAAGTGAGGAATATAGGATGTAAATGTGCGGTGTGAACAATGCAATGTAGGATGTGTAGTGGGTATGGAATGTGTAATGTAATAAGTGTGTAGATAGAAAATGTGTAATGATGATAGGTAAAACTAGACCCATGTATAAGGAAATCTAGTGTAGCATGTAGGATAGGTAGGATGCAATGTGGGTGTGTAGGAGGTATATGTAATAATGTGTGAAATACAAGTGTGGTAGGAAATATAGATAGGAATGGAAGATACATAAAGGATAGAGGAAACTAGGCCCATATATAGTGATTACTAGTGTAGTGTATGGGATGAAAGAAAAAGAAATGAATAATAGATGAGGTATGTATAGGATAACACAAGATGTACAAAAATGATGTTAGAATGTAAGTGTGTAGGACCTAGCGTGTAGTGTGTGGGGTTCAGTATAATGGTAATCCCTCAATAGTCCAGTGTGAACCGAAGCACAAGAGTGTGTCATGGGTAACAAGGGTGTTATGGTGTGAAATAAATATGCCTATGGATGAAGGAATGAATGAAGAAGAAGGGAACTATGCTAATATGAGGAAAGAGGGGGGTACGTAACGTGATATGCCCCCCAAACAATCATGAGAGATGATTCAACCTATAAGGTCAAGGGATGGATGCCCATCAACTAGTACCAAGGAGGAGGAAAGGGTAGGACCTCAATCAAGGGGGATATAGTAGATAAAATTTGAGCATGTGAATGAAAAGTACGTGTAGGTGAAGGATGAGTGAAGGATTAAGACTGAGATAGTGAAGAACAGAGGAGAGAAGGCAACCGAGATGGGTCCTTGGTAGTGCAATGGCCAAAATGAGCAGAGACAGTGGATCGAGGAAGAGAAGGTGGTGGTGGAGCAAATGTGATGAGGCCTAATTGTTGAATATAATGATGACACAAAGCAAATGTGGAAAGAGTCTCAGTATGATGTCCCTAAATGTGATGATAGTGAAAAAATGGATGATCATGGGTGTGCATTAATTGTGAAGGTGGATAATAACGAGTAGAGGGTAACATAAGGAGCTGGTGGTGAAGAAGGTGACCCAAAATGTGTTGTGGCGTAGCATTAGAGGGAAGGATAATGGGTGAAGGTAATGGTATAACTGGTGGATTAGGGAGGGGACCTAGTAGGGGAGGTGGATGGGGTAGGAGTTGTAGGAGTAGTAGGAGCATGCTGAAGTTGTTCTATCTTAGCATGAAGAGACATAATTGTGGCTTCCATGGATTGACACTGAACTTGTAGTGCATGTATAGCCTCCCATAGGTGTGTACAAGAAGAAGGATTGTGTGAGTGAGAATCATCAACTACCTCAGAGGAGAGAAAGTGTATATTAGTAGAGGAGGCGAATCAAGTATTAATGTAAGAGGGTAAGGGAAAATGAAGATCTTCTCAAGAATCATCAAGATAGGCATAAAAATTGTACTTGATACATACACGAGATACTTGATAAGCAATGGTATGTGGTTGGTCATCTAGATAACCATGAACATGTAAAATATGCATGACCATGACATATTGTTCGTTGGTAAAGGGAGGCGATGGGTAGTCCAAGGCATACCAAATAGTGAATTTGGGTGAATAAAAAAGAAAAGAACTACTACAAATATGCACATCACCAAATGGCATGGGAAAAGTGATATCGCCATGATCGGGATCGAGTGTCCTATGATATAATCTAGCCAAGATTGGCCAAGAGTGAGCGGAGAAATAGGAAGAGCACGACAAGATGAAAGACAAGGTGGAAAAAATATGGGCCCTATGCATCATCAATAATGACAAAACCATGATACAAGTGTGCATTGTATAGAGGATTATGAAGGTCATGAAGTCAGTTGGAGGAGACCATGAATGACATCTCGTTAATGAAGAAGTGGTATGGATAAGAATATGAAAAGTGCAAGTGAATGGTAAATGCATTATGGAGGATGATGTTGGCATGGTGGAGGATATGATAGTGAAGGGCCTTGGTATGTCACAACAAGAGTCAAATGGTGGTGAAGAGAAAATGGTACGATTATCGTGAATGACATCTCGTAAAGAAAATTAGGGGGAATCATGAAAAGGAGGATCTTGAGGTGGGGAAGTAATCGTGGATGGAGAAGGAGGAGATTTATCAACCATGCAAAGAGAGGTCAAGGCGAGGTGGGCAATACGTGGATGGAGAAGGAGGAGTCAAAGATATGTCAGTCAAGAGTCATATATGTCCGTAGGAGGAAGAGCTGGAATTTTGCTATAAGTTGAGCTAGGGTCTGTAGGATTAATGGTGCACAAATAAGTGGTGACAACATCTTGGATATCCCAAAGATCCATTCTAGAAGATGACAGTTGAATGAAATAAGGACAAGGGTTATAACTAGGAGTAACAGTAGGTGTATCGATAAAAGCACGACCATGGTTGTCAAATTGGAGAGTAGCTACGAGACTTAGAGGAAGAAGACTTTCTATGATGTTTACCCATGATGGGAGGTGTAAATGTAAAACCCTAGAAGGTGTTATAAAGAGACATCAGGTTCACCAAAATGATTAACTAAAATTAGACTAAGTGCAAGGAAATAACAATCCTAGTTAATCTAATTAGGAGGACTAAAACGTTATAATAAAAGGCTAAAAATAGTATGAAATAAATGTAGGTAAACTATTCTAAGTGAAATAAAACCATAAATGTGCAAGAGAGTAGAGATAAATGGCTTAGTTGATTGATGTAGATGGTGCGTAGTGTATGGGTGAGAATAAAATATGGAAGTGCAGACGAACACTCAGGGACCCTGCGAAGGGTAGATCTAGAGGATCTGAAGTGATTGGGGCATCTGAGAGTGTATTGGAGTGTGCCCTGTCTACTATCTGGGTGCTCTAAACACTATAAATTCTCAAAACCTATAATTGGTATGGTCACAAGTTGGTTCTGAACCTTCCCTATTTTTCACACTAGATATGCCGAATGAGCTGGAAAATGACTTGCAATGCAAAGAGAAGTATCAAACCCTAGAAAAATAAAAGATGCATATGAATGGGTCAGACTGACCTCAACCACCAAACTAGTGGACTTATCATTGAGCGTTGCACTACATTTCAGACCTAGATGTAGTTCTGGTGAGTGTGTGCATGTCGTGCCCTAGGTGCTCTTGTGTTAGTCACACTTTGTGAAGTAGCGAGCAATAATAACTATAAGAGATGTAAATAACATGTGTGTATGGAATAGAATAAAATCCCTCCCCTATGAAGTGTGTGTGATGTAGATATCCTAGCCTTGATGCATGACACTATGTGAATGCAAGTGATGTAACTCTAGATGGATTGATAATAGTGTGTAATTTTATGACTTAGGACCCTCATTATGGTCTTATAACTTTATATTTATAGGGCTCTCAAGCTTCATTTCGTAATTAATCCCGACAAGGCCGACTGAGAAAAATATAAAGATGATAAACAACTAGAAATGACCCAAAAAGGATTGAAAGGGTATTTACATAGATTTGGGTGCCCAAAGTGAGACCAGGGGCACCCTAAAGAGTACAAGCCGGGTTCCTTGATTTAGGGCTAGAATGTTGGGGCAATTGTGAAATGTGTGGATAAGTGCTGGAAAACACACAAGAACTATGAAATAAAATATAAAATAAAGATGGTCAAAAGGTGGGATTAATTAGTACTTTTTACACTTGAGAACCTTCTAAATAATAGTATAAGACAAGGCCAAATTATGTGTAAAGTGAATTATTTTGTGTCTATAGATCGCTACGGTGAAGGAAACCCTAGTTCTAGGGTTGAAAAACATTGTTCTCAAATATATTGATTTATGCAATGGAAAATCATGAAACCTTATGGAAAGCTCTACCTGGACAACACGAATGCATTTTTAAAGGTTTCAGGTGTTTAATCTTGTTTCAAGAGAGAATTTAAGTGGCAATGATCTCCTTTAGTTGCTCTTCACAAACAGCAGAGGTAGAATTGAGGTTTGTAGTGCACTTTTTCATTATAAATGCTTCAATTTGTTATGAAAGGATTTGAGATGACTTGAAAGGGTCTGTAAACACAAATGATCTTTCTTTGGTTTGGAAATGCAAATTCTACATGACAGAGTCTTTTGTTCGAGTCTTATGTACTATGCAGATCAGTGGTGTCTCTCCAAATGCAAAATTATTGTGGAAAATGATTAAAATCTTCATGTCAAGCCTCCAAAAGTTGAGCAATGAGTCAAGGAACATGAATAGGTGGTTTCTCTGGATTGAAAGCCCAATGTTTCTTAGAAGTGGTGGAAATGATTATATATGTACATGATTAATGTCACAGTGGACAATAAGTATGGGTTCTTCTCCAAGAATATGTAGGTCTCTAAGACTATTTTATCTCAAAATATTTGGCTCCTTATGGTAACTTAAATGTATCTAAACAGTCACAACCTTTTGAGTTTTCTTTCTTAGCTTGTGTGAGGAAGTGAAAGGTTAGGATTTTGTTAAAAATTGATTGGAAGTCTATTAGAATTTGAAGAATCCTAAATAGTTATAATCTCATGAAATGATCTCAAAGCTTGACATAGGAAGGTAGAAAGACATTCTTATCTTTTTCATACAAATTCAAAAGTCTTTTGAGATTTCAAGGTCATATGAAGAGTCTTCACGCCATATAATGTTTGAAAATTTGGTGTAGAAGCTGAAGAGGTGTGAAATGAGAAGTGTTTTAGTTGTTTTTTTATTTATTTTGGAAGAGTGAGTAAATGAAAAGAAGACATATATACAAAACATAGGAACATAGCAAGAAAAAAAATATTAAGGAGTCATTGTATTGAGCAATGAAAAAATAGTAAGAGGATAAAAAAGTATAAAAGGAATGTAGAAACATATACACAAAGAAGGAAGTATTATTGTGAATGTAATTTGATCAGGTGATGAAAGTTCAGAGATAAGAAAATTGTGAATCATTTAAAAAGAGGCATAGAAGTACTTGTAAAAGTTGAGATATAGAGTGTTGATAGTGATGAAATATTGTGACATCCGAAACATAGTGTTTAGTGATAATAGAGAATAGAATCAACTTTGAAGATCAAATTTTTCCTTAATCTAGCCATTCAAGAAGAATAGTGAGTGGGTGCTTTAGATAGTAAGATAGGGGAGGAAGGCAAGTAGGTGAAGAATTGAGAAGCAAAGAATAGAAAAATTAGAGGTAATCATCAGTTGTGAGAGACAAAATCAAATTGTGACCAAAACTCAAGAACAAGACTAACTATAAGCTTAGCACATAGGGGGTTGCATCTTCCTTATAAGTAGTAGCTTACAAAAGATCAGTTGTAGCTGGTTAAATTCTAGGGAGTTGTTGCTTCCTTGCAAGTTGTAGCTTGCAGAAGGTCAATTTTTGCTAACTAAATTATTTTTGTCAGTTGTAGCCTCAAAAAGTTGAGTTGCAACTCAACTTGAAATCATTGTAACACATAGGAAAAATTGTCCAAAGCTAGTTCTTTGATTTTTGTGGGTTTTCTCCTTTTGGGTTTCCCACCTAAACCAATGTGTATTGTCTCTCTTTCATTTGCTTGTGCATGATTTGATATGTTTGTCTTAATTAGTTTTGTGAAGTAGAAATATCTGGAAAGTTTTATAAGACATTGATTCACCCCTCTCTCAATTTCTAAATTTCAACAATGGGATGAATGATTCACCCAATGTATGCCCCCTCGTTTGGGGTGCATGCGATGTCGCTAGGAGGATGCGGTCCATAGGAGAGGACTAGACGTTGATCTAAAGCGGTGCTCTTGAAAGAGGGAATGTGCTTGGTAAAGACCAAGGGACATGAAAAAAAGTGGCTAGAAACATGTATTACTGCAATCAAGAAAAATACGCATATAGAATACAATGAGTAATCTAGCAAACAAGAAGACAATGTAGACCGCGAAAATATGGTTTCAAACATGGGATATCACGCATAATGTCACAAGATAGTCAAGGCCAAAGCGGCCAAATGCATACAAGCAATGAACAATAAATACATAGGGTAAAGCCCGCAAAAACAATAGCATATAATGGCAAACAATGGAACACAATAGAAAATAATGTATCAGAAAACCATGGTAGCAAATAGTTCCTGTAAATCAAATGGTGCACACGACACACATGTTAGCATGTTAAAAAGATAAAAAATATGGGAAGATGTGTATATATCGATAGAGTAGTGTGCTAGTAAGAATAGGAAGTTGTATAAAATGAAACAATAACACTTGTAGTGTGTAGGAATTTAGATGCCTTGAGGAGTCTTGGTGGGAATGGTAAGAGGTGCAATGCCAAGCATTATTGCTATGTGTAGAGAGATCAGTAGAAATTTTGCATTCACAAATAAATAACAAGTAAATGTGCATGTGTATATAGAAAAGATAATAATATACTAAGTATCTATCTAGCATGGGAAACAAAGTGTACATGTAAGTATAAACAAGCAAGAATAAATGCTACCTAGATATGCAATATGTCGTGAATAAGTGAACTGGAATGGTATGCAATGTGAATTTGATAGGAGTAGAATTCCCCTCGAGTGGATGTGTAAGAGTATGAGAAGAGGTTCATTTATAAAATACCCCTCGACATTCAAGAATGAACCATAAAACAAGAGTGCATCATCGGTAAATGGTTTGATAGTGTGCACTAGAAATATAGATCAAGAAAACATGTAACATAGAGAGTGAATGTGGTGAGGTTCATTTCAAATTTAGACCCTCAACAACTAATTATGAACTATGGAACTAGAGTGCATCATAGGTTAGTATGATGTGTGAGAATGCGATTCCGAGAAAGATGTGTCGTAAATGTATCAAATGTGACATGTGTCATGTGTATGATGTGAGGTTCATGGATGTCGTATGCCCTCAATAGTCATTTGTGAATCTTAACATGAGAGTGCGTCATAGGGAAATGGTTTGAAAGATATGCTAGAAAGATATATCATGAAGCACAAATCGTAAAATGTGTGAATTTGGTGAGGTTCATTTCAAATTTAGACCCTCAACATTCGAGTATGAACCGCGAAACTAGAGTGTGTCATAGGGTAGTGATGATAAAAATGTGTGCGATGCTTAGAAATATGTAGTATGAAGAACAAAGCATAATAGTTGAGATGAAAACACTGGTGATGTTAGGAGGGGTGAAGAGTAAGCATAATGCCCCATGGTGTGTGATGGAGATCTATCCGGTACGGAAGATAAAGCATGCCATGGCGGTGAATGTGGCAATGTGTTCAGAGTAGTAGATTTGCCAAAGTAAGTTATAGCATTGAGAGCATATGGAAATTTCTTTTTATGATGGTGAGTTTGTGAAATGGTTTAAACCTCAAGAGGATATGCAGTAGGAATAAAGGAGCAAACTTAGGGAGATATCGAGGCCGAGTCTGGTGGATTATGTGGGAATGGAAAGAGGCTCTTTGAATCCTTTTGCATGTTTACCTAATCTGGTGCTAATGAAACCATAACGAAGCATATAATGATACCCATGATCATACTTTTTGAAGTTAGGAGGAGAGGTGGCCAAAGTAGGGGCTTTAGGTGAATGATCAATAGTGTTACAATAGGAAAATGGAGAGGGATCTGTTAGGGATTCATAGACCACACCCTGGTATAATAATTTAATATGCACATGAAGTGTCAAGGGACCTATTAGATGGATAAATTGACCAAGTATGAGTCGTGCAAAAAGGTATAGGATGCATGTTGTTAGGAATTAGTCCTAAGATGGATTCATTTAGGTTAGCAATATTAGATTGAATTATAATATTGTGAGTGGAGAATAATAATGTAAGTGAGTAAACAACTCATGTAGGAGTTAGGTGTGAGATATTTTAGGTGTGAGGGAGGCATGAAGGGGTGTGTTTAAGTAGCATTGGATAGCAGACAAAGGTTTCACGTCGAGAAGGAGAATTTGGGACTTAGTCAATTTTGTCAACCCAAGGATAAAAATAGAATAACAGAGGAAGAGTGACATCCAAGTAAGATCTATATTTAGAAAGCACCAGGATGGCTAGGGATGCACATAAAGGGGATAAATCTAGAAAAATCACATGCATAGATTACAAGAATATCATACATGGGTCAATATAATAATAGGATTAAATCAGGAGCTATGATTAGGTTAATATATTATTAGGATTTTTGTAAAAACATGCACGATTTATGGCTATTTTTAGATGTAATGCATGTTGTCTATTTTGAGAGCATGCCTATTATTAGGAAAGTGCATGGGTGGTGAAGGGAAAGTCCCCACCCCTATTTATATGTCATTAATCTATTGTGTTTGTGTATATATATATATATATATATATATATATATATATATATATATATATATATATATATATATATATATATATATATATATACGAGACCTGTGTGGATGAAAGAGAAAGTCGAGACTATGTGTAGTATTTTGTGCATGGATATGCAAAACCGATGTAACAATTGATTATGTATTATGCTTCCTTGTGATGTAATGAATTTTATTTATGATGGATAAATGTGGATGGATATTTATTATTGATATGTCGAGTATGGTGATTTAACAGTCCAATTGATCTTGATTATTGTTTAAATTGTTATCTTTCCTTATTATATGTGTTTCTAAAGTAAGATGAATACAATGGTTATGTGTATTTAATGGTTCATGGTCAATTAATCTTATGAATATGCATGCTAACTTCTTAACAAGAAAACACAAAGGAGGGACCAGTAGGCTGTGCGCTTTGGGTGAGCATTGATCAGACCGAATGAGGTGTCAATGCTTATAACACTTGAGAGAAACTATAGAGACTACGTTTTGGTTCCGTTCATTTGAGACCTTTTTAAAGTTCACCGCCAGGATGTTGCATGCAAATGGCATATCAATTATCTTTAGAGAGCATTGAAAGTTGGGTGGAAGACGAATATGATAAGTTTACGTAGAGGCATAGTACTCAACCTTATTTAAATACATGGAATTGGGTGGAAGATAATCTTTATTATGAGCTCTATGAGAATTTCTTTAGCTTCTTCGTAGTAGAATTGCACCATTATTGGTAATGTATGCATCAAAAAAATATTAGGATCCTAGGTCGATGATTTGGATGCAAGAAGATTATCCAGACTCTCTTTGATGTAGATGTGGAGTGGACTAGAGCTATAGATCAAGAGTGGGTTAGATTGTTGCACAACTATACATTGTAGTACAAAATTACCACATATTATTGCTCGAAGGAAGCCGAGTTTAAGTTCTTGCGTGAGCCCAGAGGATCATACTTGTGCACGATACCTTTATCTATCAAGATATTTATAATAGAATTGGATTTGGAGATATTCCCTATGGCTAGCTAAATCCCCACTACACGCATAGGGGCACGAAAAGGTGTGGAGAAAGGTGGTGACCCCAGGAAGAAGAAAGATAGAGAGAAGAAAGACAGATCAAGTATAATGAAGTACGAGAGAGGGAAATTGAAGCAACACCGCACTCAAGAAGAATGATGGCTCACGAATGTTTTGAGACTCTCGTAGAAGACGAGGAGCTAGTGCATCATGTCCTCCCAATTTTGGGAAAGCATACTAGGAGACCCCATCGGCTTCGGAGAACAACACGTCAAAGGAAATAATGAGGACCACCGACATGCATCTCGATCGAGCCTAGCCACCTAGCCATTTTGCATGGTATTCTAGAACCAAAGGTGGTTGTTGAAAGGCATTCTAGTGAAAGTAAAAAGTAGATACAGGTAGATATCATTTTGTATTGAATCAATAAGTGCATCGAATACAAATACACCCATGATAGACAACACACGCCGGTGTTTGGGAGTACTCTCGCAGGATTCTTTTTAGGGCGTCATCAGGGGAAGAACATTGGCACACATACTATTGGGAGCACTTGTGTGGGTGTCATGAGTGTACAAACAATGAGAGTCTAGATTAGTAATACAAGGGACATAAAGGAGTTCATGAATTGGGTCGTAACCCACGGAAGGGGGCGCAATAAGCTCAAGAGGATCGGGTCAGCCGCTGCAAGGAGGGAACCTTGGTGGAGGTTCATGATCTAGATTAGGTGGAAATTGACCACAACCACCACCACATCAGCCTCACCAGATGCCACCGAACCAACCTTAATAACTGCAGCAGCAGACACCTCAAGTCTACTATGAGATATATCTCTACTTACCAAAGTATAGAGGTATAAAAGATCTTGTTGGAACATTATGATTAAGTGGTGTGGCCAACCCTTAATGTATATGGTTCCATCACTAATATATAGTTTAATATTTAATAATACGAAATATTTATATTTCTATTATTAAATATGTTAACCTAGTATATATTTTAGGTTAAATATTTAATATCATGAAATGATTATATTTTTAATATTAAATATTATAAATCTAGGTGTATGTGTTAACCATTTTAGGTTGAAAAGGTGGTTCGGAGGCATACTCGATCACATTATATAAAAAGGACTTTAGGTCCTCATTTCATATATTCAGGAAATATATCAAAGGTGTGCAAATCAAGTGATTTGGTTTTACCCTTAGTAAATAGAGTTTTAAAGGAGGAGGTAATCTTACTAGATGTAAAATAAGTTCTCTAAAGTAAAAGGTTATTTTCAAAGTGGTTTTTACCCTATTGGAGTTTTCCACTATAAATAATGTGTCACCTTGTTATTTACTTATGTTATGATGTAATGTTTATTTAAATATTTATTGTAACATTATATAATATGTAAGTTGATTAAATCTGTATTTATTAGAATCCTCAAATTCTAACATGGTAACAGAGCGAGGTAAATTAAATAAATTAAGATCAAATGTTTTGTATTTTATTTATTTAATTTGACTAGTTCTTTTTCCGTGAAAATCACATACATAAAAGGAAAGGATTTATTACTATATGAAATAATTTTCATGTTTTCTATAATTTCAAATGTTTGTAGGTTAAATATTTCGGAAGGTAAATTCATACCCGTGCTCTGTTCTTTAAACTCCTTTAAAAGAATTTGATTTGAAAAACTATCGTTTATAGTTAATCTATAACTATATTTTTTAAATTAAAAAATAAATAGAATAGGGTTTATATAATAACTTATATAAACATCATATTAAAATTTATATAATTTGAAAACTAAATATTTTATATAGTTCTTATATTATAGTTTATAACTACCCCATTCGTATGGGCTCTGTAAAAAAAAATGTTTTGAACTTACTCAAACTATAAAACATTGTTTTAATCTTAATGCCCGACATGGTGAATGGTGGGTAGTTGAAGGTTAGTGGCCTTAGTAATCAATATTACTAAGTTTAATCATATACTTGTTCATTAAAAACAAAAAATGGACACCTAAACGTAAAAACTACTTCAACTCTAAAGCGACTTCATTCTTTTTCTAAGTGAGATATAAAAAATTAAACTTAAAACTTGAGTAGTTTTTAAATCATATGGCATTTTCTTAGGTTTTTCACGTGGTATTGGTAAGTATGGCATGTTTAATTTAAAAAACTAATATCCTAACTTATGTTTCTAAATTATCATGCCATATTAATGTGGGCCGCCTTGGCATAGTTTAAGTTTATAAAAACCTAAAATAATAATTACATACCAAGTGGCCGATATTTTTTATTTGGTCATTGTTTTTTTATTAAAAAAATACTATAATTTATAATTTTTATGAACTATATGTTATTTTTTATTTACATTCTATAAACTATATACCTCTTTTTTTAAGTGTATATATTTTTATATTATAATGTATTAAAATATAACCTCCCTAATATTATATAGAAGAAGAAATTCTGGAATTTCACATTTTGGAAATACACAACAAGTTTTAACTTCATTAAATTTGACGGTCAAATGACCGTCACGGTAGACCAAACATAAGACAATATGACGGTCATTTAGACGTCAAATTTAAGCTCGTATGTTCCAAGAAACTTTCATTGTGTTAAAATTAACGGTCAAATGACTGTCATGACAGACAACAAAAAAAAGTTATTATGATGGTCATTTAGACATCAAATTTAAGTTGGTCGAATCTTTGTCTACATTAATTTTTTTCAAAATTTGAAGTTGTTATGCATTCTTAGGGGTCTCTTCTTCACTTCTATATGGTTGGAAATATTTTTTATATAAATTTGGGGTATAAGGCAGAGCCCTTTATATTGTGGGTTATTATTTTGATCATGAGAGGTTAATTATAATGCATTAATGTAATGTTAAGAAATAATTTCTTTAGATCTATAAAATTTAGATCTAATTCTATTAAAAGTGTTATTTTTATTATCGATAAATATGTATCTAACTCTGTGGTACATTGTATATTATAATGGGGTGTGTTTTACAAGTTTATGAAAACAATAGCATCCAACTATTTCTGTCTTGACAAAACTCCAGATCCTGAATGAAACCAACTACAACATTTGGGTCAAAATAGAATTTATGGCGAGGAAACTCTGGATGATTATTTCTAGATCTGAGGTTTCTCCCACCGTCGTCAAGAAACTGTAGATAACATGAATGCATTCTTGCAATGAATGCAGGAGGCTCTTTCTATGATTTTGTGCAATGTGAATGGCAGTATCTTCTACACACATTGGTAATATTAAACATCCGAAAGAGGTATGGACACAACTATAATCCATGCATGAAGGATACTTGGAATATTAAGGAGAGTAATGAGAGTATAATAGCATTTGAAGGAATTCAAAGAAATGGTTTGTATTATTTTGATGATTTCTCTTCTGCATCTTGTTTTATATCTCAAATTTTAAATAATTCAAAACTATAGCATGAAAGGTTAGGACATGTTAATTATCGAAGCTTATATGAAATGTATAAATATAATCTAGTGAAAGGTTTATATGTGTTGTCTTCTTCTCTTGAAGTTATTTCATTAAATGCTTCTAAATGATGGTTTTGATTCTGATTTAGTAAATGGTCATGATGATGTTTTGATGTTATAGATGTTTCTGAAACTCTTATCTTCCTAGATAAGAAATTAAATTGGGCTCAATCTATGTTAAAAATTTCAAATCCTATTAATCTTAGGAAAATGACTAGAAGCCATCATATGTACCATGCATTAATTACCTTGTATGAATGAGCTGCTGCGAAGTATTATAAGGTCTAAGTGGATATACAAAGTAAAGTATAATGTTGATGGTAGTATTAACAAACATAAAGCTAGACTTGTTGCTTTAGAGGTTTCAATCAAAAACTTGGTATTGATTATGTTGAGGCATTTTCCCCTCGTAGCTAAAATGAGTATTGTTAGAGACTTATTTACAATTACCGCTCAATTTGGGTGGAAAATCCATCAAATGGATAAGAAAAATTTTTTTGAATTGCGATTTAAAAGAAGAACTTTACATGTTTCAACCTAAAGGATTTGAAGAACACAAAGTAAAAAACTATGTTTGTAAGTTGAGAAATCTTTTTATGGTTTAAAACAAGCTCTTAGAGCTTGGTATGCAAAAATTGTTTCCTTCTTTAAATTGTTAGGTTTTGTTAATTTTTCTTCTAATAATGATATATTCATTAAGAAATAAGGCTCACATATTATCATTATATGTATATATGTTGATAATTTCTTATGATTGGTGACAATTCTAATTTAATTCATAGGATTAAAGAGAAATTGAAGCAGTACTTTGAAATGAATGAGTTAGGTCTCTCACATCATGTTATTTTTATGACTATATTTCATTCTATTGTTATTTTTCAAAACACAATATGCAACCATTGTATTGAAAAAAATTCTTATGATTGATTGTAAACTATTTTCTACTTCAATGGAAGTTGGAATAAATATTGATCCTAAATCTGCATATGAAAAAGGTTGATCCTATTTTATATACGTTGTTAGTTGATAGTTTGATTTATCTAACTATAACTAGATCAGATATTTCTTATACATTAGGAATCACATCAAGGTTTATGCCGGAACCTCTTTTTAGAGATCATTGAAATCTTGCAAAAAAAAATAAATATATTAAAGGAACAATCAATTATGGGTTGCATTATACTAAGAATGAAAATGCTATCTTATATGAATTTTGTGATTCTAACCATACTGATGTTGTGTTATAAAATATAATAGATATGTGTTCAAGTTTTTGGTGCTTGAACCATTTCTTGGAACAACAAATGTAATCACAGTCTCCATTTCTTCTCTTGAGATAGAGAAGTACAATAGAATAAGTAAAGAAACCATGTGGTGTAGAATTGTTGGTAGAGATACACATGGAAGCTAAAGGAAGTATTCTCCTCTTCTATGTGTTGGTAGTCGAGTTGTATTACTCTTAATTAAGAATTTAGTTCAACATCATAGGATGAAGCACATTGAAATACATATGCTTCACCCGTGAGAAGGTGTTAAGTGATGAGATAGATCTCAAGTTCATGTTGGTGAAGAGTAGGTTGTTGACATCTTCATAAATCCCCAGAGTCTTTGTAAAATTTTGTCACTTTCGTGAAAAACTTAGATTGTCGAGTTATTATTGAGGGAAGTGTGCATGACAATGTCACCTCCTAATGGAACTTGGTTTTTGTAAAAAGACCTTGGGCATTTGTAAAATACCTTCGAGAATCTCGAAAGTGTAAAAATACCTTCGGGAAAGTGTAAAAAGACCTTTGGGCATGTATACCTCCTCGGCTTCTTTTTTAGAAAGAAGTGTAGAAAGATCTTAAAATCGGTCTTCAATAAACTCTTTAATGTTATTGATTTTACTTGGTAAACATCTAGTACAAACATATTGTTAAGGATGTCCTTGGTTGTAAAAGGATCCTATATGCTTAGATTTAATAACCTTTTATGAGAACCTGCAAGAACATGTAAAACTCACAAATCATACTTAGCCACATTTGATCATGGGATGATCTTTGAGACTTCAAATCCTTTTGTACCAAAAGGTAAATTGAGTATGATGGAGGTGTTATAATTCCTTCAACCGATATGCTAGCCTAAAACCTTTATGGTTAAGGATTGTAAATCCTGTAGTGTACCACGAGAAGGTAATATATTGGCATATGTTATGTTATCCCACTTAACATTAAAAGGGAGTGTTGGAACATAATGATTAAGTGGTCTAGCCAACCCTTAATGTATATGGGTTCATCACTAATATATAGGTTAATATTTAATAATATGAAATATTTTATTTCTATTATTAAATATGTTAACCTAGGTATATACTTTAGGTTAAATATTTAATATCATGAAATGATTATATTTCTAATATTAAATATTATAAACCTGGATGTATGTGTTAACCATTTTAGGTTAAAAAGGTGGGTCGAGAGACATACTCGATCACCTTATATAAAAAGGAATTTAGGTCCTCATTTGATATATTCAAGAAATATATCAAAGGTGTGCAAATCAAGTGATTTGGTTTTACCCTTGGTAAATAGGGTTTAAAAGAGGAAGTGATCTTCTTGGATGTAAAATAAGTTCTCTAGAGTAAAAAAGGTTATTTTCAAAGTGGTTTTTACCCTATTGGGTTTTCCACGTATTTATTATAAATAATGTGTCACCTTGTTATTTATTTCTGTAAGTATTTCTTTATTTACTTATGTTATGATGTAATGTTTATTTAAATATTTATTGTAACATTATATAATATGTAAGTTTATTAATTTCGTATTTATTGGAATCAACAAAGCATGTGCATAAGTGTGAATTACTAATACGTTAAGGAATTATAGCTTGAGATAGGAAGAAAAACTAATTTTTCACTGCGCTCAAGGGCACACACATAGTTGGTATAGGAAATATGATTAAGAACTGTGGTGGTGCGCATAGTTGGTATAAGAAATATGATCCACATCGGACTGTGGTGGATTATAATAATTTGCGCATTGTGTTTTTGGATGAGTTTCACATTCCAGAGTTTGAGCAATAGAGCATCAGTGCGCTTAAGGATATCAAACAGGGATTATTTAAAAGCATGAGAGAGTATGACGCACACTTTAAGACTTTGTTTTCCAAATTGTGTTATGATATTCATCCTAATCAACATGCACAATGGTTTGTTAGAGGATTCGTGACTTTATTCCTAAGGGCTTTATATCATAAGACATATGTAGACCCACGCAAGGCCTTCAACTCTACACACTTTGAGGCATTTGGAAGTGTTGATACTGGAGTGAGCCCATTCTTAGAGGCGCATATAACAACCATGGAGAAGTAATTAGAGAATCTCTCTACCAATTCAACACACGAGACACACAATGGTATATGGTGCACTAATTGTGAAGTTGAGGGACATAATAAGGATAGTTTTCCACGCAAGTCAATGCACGCATTGTTACTAGATTGTGAAATTTTTCACAATGACCTCAATGTTCAAAATTTTCCTCTTTTGAAGCGCATGACCATGAAGAACATATATATGTATTGCAAGATCACGCATACACTCATGATACAAAGGATTGTCGTGATAGATCAAATTAATGAGGCATCCGAGACTAGATTATGGTATACCACATTGGAAAGTAGTTCTCATGTACAAAAAAATTTGTAGCCTTATGAGGAACGTAACAATGGAGGGGGTGACATGGAAGCTTTTACACTTGTGGATCCCTAGATCATTACCAATGTGATTTTCCTCATAATATAGTCTACTCATGGTGTGAGAAGTAACATAAGTTAAAGGAGTGTCCAGACTTGTATGAGCACATGAGAAATTCAAGGAGGAAAAAGGTGTGGGGATTATTAAAGTACAACACATGAAATTTGATCAGTGGATGCCTAACAAGATGCCTGATCCCGAGTTACAAACTATGTTGGTTACTACACATGTTGAAGAATCATGCACACACGAATCTCTCAAGGCTAAGCTAGTTATTAGGAGAGAATATGTGATACATGTTAAGTATCTAGATGTTGCGCATCAAAAGGAGGTCTATCAAGAGACCATGGGAGTCATCGAGAGATGTGTATGGTGAAATACAGTGCTTGAAGGAACAAACATGTACAAGAGAATGTGTGAGGAAGGTTGAGCTCCCACAGAAGGATGTGGATGATTTAAAGGAGGTTTGTAAGCTGCTACACCAGGATAATATCATCCCTTTGCTAGTGGAATGGTTGTGTGAAAAAGTGCCACGTGTTAGATTTAAGTGTAAGGGTTAAATACTACATGCAAATTTGCCACCACAAAACCACGAGTATGATAAAGAGATCACTTTGGATGTAGTGATTGATGGTTGGCTGGTGAGTAACATCTTGATAGATACATGTGTTGAGGTAAATGTTCTAACTATGGATACATGGAATCGAGATAGGGAGACCTAACGCTATAACCATATTCAAATGTGTTGTATATGGTGAATAAGAATAGGTCTATGGCTATTGGGGTCATGAAGAATGCCTCAATTACTATACATGGAGCCAAGTTTATTGGAGACTTTGAGGTATTGGAATTAGATGAAGTAGACAACTTTCTAGCATTACTTGGGTGACCCTAACACTATACGTATAATGCTTATTTGTGCTTCAATAAGGGATACATCAGTTTTGAGAACAAAGATGAGCATGTTATCATACCCCTGGATGATGTGAAGGATGCTCCTTACACTAAGCCAATAAGTGAGGAAGAATTGAATAGGATTTATGCATGCACAATACATGATCTTGAGAATGTTTAACCTTCTAAGGAAATCATGCTTTAATGGGAAGGCACACAATCAGTTTGTAATACTACAAGTGTTTCTTGTGTGACAACTAGGCTAGTGGCACGTACTAAATGGTTAGGCACGAGATGAAAGGAAGAGTCACCAGGATGATCAGACCACACATGGTTAGGCACATGGGAAATGTTCAACTACCTAGATACACTAGTGAAGAGAAGTCTAAATCCTTCTTGTGTGCCATAAAAGAGCATTGGAAACATGAAGGTGACCACATGAATATGTTGATTTATACATTGCACGTAAGAATAGTAGTGCATTGGTGGGCCACACACAGGGATAACTTGTTGGGATGATAAGAAGTGAGAATCACCTTTTCAACAAGGTTCACTTGGATAAATTCTCCTACACATATTTGTGAATATCATGGGAAGACTCCAACTTTGGCACATGTACATAATTGTGAGAGACTATGGATGTAAGGCTCGGAGGTTTTACCACCATCTACGTGGGTGCACAATTTCTATTCCATTTTGCGCAATTGCATACGGGCTTAGTATGCACATATTGAGCTCAACAAAGAAACAACAAGTTCAAGGACATGACTACGGGCATTGTTCAAACCTTTAATTAATTTTATACTAATCCTCTAGTCATGAAGCCTTGCGAGATAATGAGGTGCAACGATGGGGAATTTGCAAAATTAGAAGAGCTCATGCTAGAGATACTTAGTGAACCTGATCTGAGGTGCACATAGAGACAAAAGAAACATGTGGGATACAATTAGGTCACACTTGGAAGGAGAAGGAAAATAGAAAAATGGTGTACCTCATTGATGATGAAAAGGTTGAGAACCTAGAGGTTAGCTATACAAAAGGTGTGCATGAGGTGATGGACACCATGATTAATAGGCACACGCATACCATGCACTGATAAAGACTAAGAAGGTTAACATTGGCACAAAGGATGCACCCAAGGAGGCCATAATTGGGGATTATTGGTCAAAGAAATAAGTGACCAAGATCATTGAGATCTTGTGCAACTTTTAGGATTTATTTCTAGGGTCTATCATGAATTAAAGGAGTTCACCCTCACTTTAGGAGAAATGAAGTTTAATCTTAAAGAGGGCACATGTCTAGTTAGGAAGAGGCCTTACAAGATGAATCTTAACATGCGCATGAAAATGAAGGAGGAGATTGATAAAATTCTTAAGCCTGGGTTTATTAAACCTATTGATGAATCAAGAATGATGAGAGGATTAGGATCTGTGTGGATTATAGGGAACTCAATGATGCACATGTTATAGATCCTTTTCCCACCTCATTCATATAATAAATCCTTCAAGCAGTTTTTGGGCGAGAGATATTCTTTTACAAACGGGTTCTAAGGATATCACTAGGTGTGCATCGTAAAAGAGCATAAGGAGAAGACAACGTTCACCACCGAATGGGGATTTTTACATATACTGATTATGCCTTTTGGACTGAAGAATGTGTCGGTAGTGTTTTCGTGCATTGTTGTGCAAGATTTTTATGATTTCATTCACAAGTTCTTGTAGGTGTATTTAGATGATTGGATTATCTATGGTTTATTCAAGGACCACTATGATAATCTAAGGCTCATGTTTGAGAGGTGCAGGAAGTTAAACATCTATCTTAATATTGAAAAGTGTATCTTTGCTACACCCTTTAGAACTCTACTTGTGAACATCATCTGTAAGGAAAGATTTTTGCTAGACCCATCCAAGATAGTTGTGATCTTGGGTTTAGAAGAGCCTACCAACAGTGAAGTGTGTGGATTCTTGGGGCATATGGGCTACTACAGAAAGTTTATCAAGGGCTATGCGAAGATTGTTGCACCACTAGAGGAATGTCTAAAGGATAAAGGAAAGTTTCGTTTGGGTGACACACAACAATATGCATTTGAGACTTTGAAGGAAATATTAACCATTGCCCCTATTTTTCGTTTTCCTTCTTGGAATAAACCCTTTCATGTACATGTAGACACCTCTCGGTATAATGTTTGGGGCAATCTTTGCACCACCCGAAGAAGGAAATGTGGATCATCCTATATGATTTTCAAACAAGAATTTGACATCAACAAAGTAGAATTACACTACCACTGAGTGCAAAGCATTGCATATGATCTATGCACTTCATAAGTTTACACAATAATTTTTGGCTACCCTATTTATCTTTTATACAGATCATATGACATTGAAGTACTTAGTCAACAAGCCTATTTTGCAAGGGTGCATCTATAGGTGGATACTTCTATTTTAGGAGTTTTATTTCATAGTTATTGTCAAGCCAAGTAATAGTAACTCGGGAATAATAATCTATCAAGTATAAATTGAGTGAGGAAACGTAAAACATTGAAGAAAATATTCCAAATGCAAAGTGGTATAGGATGAACTACGTGGCCATAGATTTGGAGGACATAATAGTGTTCTTGCACATTGGATTGGTGTCAGAGGAGATTAAAACATTAGATAAGAAGCATCTTGTGATACGAGCAATGCCTTATCAGCTGATTGGAGGAGATTTGTACAAGATGGTCTCGTGATGAAGTCTTGCTCCGTTGTGTTATAGAACATGAGTGTGATGCCATTATGGAAGAGGATTGGGGAGGTATTTCAGTGGTGCCACTACGCATCAAATGTGACTTCAAGCAAGATACTTATGGTAGGAATTTGGTGGGAAACTTTGTACAAAGATACCAAGGCTTATGTGAAAGCATGTGATCATTGTCAGCGCCTTGGGAAGCCTAAGCATAGAGATGAGATTTTGTTGTGACAAATCATGAGAGTGAAACCTTTTGAGAAGTGGGATATTGACTTTGTAGGGCATATTGCACCACCCAAAAGTAAGATTTGTGCGCTACATTATCACTTGCATAGACTATTTGACAAGGTGGGTAAAGGTGGCACCTACAAAGTATTGTAGTGTAGCCATAATGGAAAGGTTCCTTTGGGAAAATATTATTAGCATGTATGGGTGTCTCCATGAAGATTGACAAGTGATAGAGGACCTCATTTTTTAAATGAGACAATTAGAATTTTGTTGGAAGATTTTATGGTGGCACACCATAAAAACTACCTTTATCACCCCCAAGCTAATGGTACTGCAAAGGCTTTCAACAAGATATTGAGCCAAACTTTAATGAATATTTTTGATGTTGTAAGAAAAGATTGGGATGATAAAGTGTCAGTTATACTTTGATCTTACAGGACCACATATAAAATATTGAACAAGGTCATACCTTTTCAATTGGTGTTCGACGTATAAGTAGTACTTCCCATGGAGTTTTTATTGCCTCTCTTGCGTATTGTGCACGTAGGTAGATTAGTACGTGGACATGTTATTGAAGAGTGCATTGAGAAACTAATGTTATTAGATGAGTGGCACATCATTGCGTGTTGGATCCATAAGAATGAGAAGGTGAGACAGAAGGCATGACATGATAGGTACATTAAGAACAAGGAATTTCTTGAGTTAGAAATATGGTCCTTCTCTATGACTCCAGTTTACGTGTCGCTTAGGGAAATTGAAGGTGCATTGGTTGGGGCATTTTTTGGTAACCAAGATACTCAAATCAAGTGCATGTTAATTATAGGCGTTGGACAGCACCATGTTTCTTGGTTACTTCAATGGGAGTAGGTGAATCCCTACTATAAATAAAGATTCTTGGTGTTTGTAATAAGGTAAAGATTGCACTTAGATTAGATTTCCCTTTCATGTTTTTTTCTAGTTGTTGTTGTTTTTGGTCTTTGTTTTTTTGTAATAAGTGTGCTTGTGTGCAGAAATATGATTACTATCTATTGAGTTCATACGTATAGGATTGCACATAGTTTTAGTGTGGGGTGTACGCAAGTGTGCAGAGGAATGTATCTATTGAAAAGGAAAAGGTGATTGTTATAAGGTACTCTGGAGTAGATACGGTGATGCGCGTGACATGAATAAAAAGGAAGGTGTTTAGGGAAAAATAATTATGAAGGCACAAGTAAAGGTAGAGGAAAATGTTTCATCTACCCGAGAAGAAGGTACATAACGGGAGTTTCTCATATGGAAACCCATGTAATAGAAGGTGGCATAGTACAATGCGAGGGAGGAAGCAATAGGATATACTACTTAGAATATGGCTCAGAGAAAGAATGCTTATAACGTGGAGAAGGGAGCACATGGATGTCTGTAATTTTAGGAAGTAGTAAGCGCACTAGAAGGTTATAATTTTCATGTGCATGCGAAGGAAAGGTATGGAAGAAAGTAAAACATTCCTTAGACAAAAAAAGGTGGTTTAAACAGAAAAAGTACTTTAAAAATTCAAAGCGAGAAAAAACGTCTTAAAAGGTGAATAAAGTAAGGAAACAAACTTTTTAAAATTACGAAAAAACTATAAAAGGGGGGCAACCTAACTTATTTTCCACCTTGCATTCGAAGTGAAGAAGAACAACCGAAAGTGACCTAGTGTGACATAGTGAATTGAGCGATGAGCATACCGAATTGGCATGCAAAATATCCAAAGCTCCTTGTGATAATTTTGAGTGAGAGAGGAAGCACGGGAAAAGTAGGGTTTAGTGGCTAAGTGGATAGGGTTCTGCAGGGTTCGAAGAAGGGTTGTAGAACAAGATACCTAGGTCATGAAGTTTGTAGTGTAGATTGAGTGGAATGACACCTAATAAACTAACTTCTTCATAACCTAAGGGTAGAGGCAAGGCTCAAACAAAGAAGGTTTAGGTTGAGGACCCCCTTTGGAGGAGATATACTCGGAGATGCAAGTACCCCTGGTGTAATTAAGGTGAAGACATGGAATTCATATCCCACAAAATGTAAAATTAGTGAGTTTAATCACGGGGTGCGAGGGCATGAGGTGATCTTGAACAAAAATATTCTTTGAGAATTGTTGGATAGGAGTGTCGACATGCGAGATGTTGGTGGATGATTTAGTGAGAAGTAACTGTAGAAGGTAGGGGTTTTATAGTTATTCGAGCTGCCATAGTTCGGGAAACTAGCACACTTATTCTAGTAGCTTAGGTCTAGGGTGCATGAAGATTATTTTTGATTTGCGAGATAGGTGAATGAGAATCAAAGATCAATTGATTGGGTTGGTAACTGGGATTTAGGTAGATGGTGAGTACCTAGATCTAGAGTTGCACAATGATACGAACATTGAGGAGCTGGGTAACAACTTACATTATGATAGAGGGGGTCGAGCCATGAATGTGGACAAGATAGAATACCCGTGACTAGAATAAAAGCCCGACTAGTTACTTGTAAAATCGATATTGCGAGATATGGATAGAGTCTAATAAGAAGTTCCTCTATATTATGCACAAGGTGGTGCATAACACAAAGTTATAACATTGTACAATTCATCGCTAATGGAATTATTGAGGAGGCTTGTGAATAGACTAAGGAAGGAGAAAATATTACTTCAGGATCCATACTTCTACTCATTGTATTTTGGGTAATAGGTGTACATGATGGTCTCGAAGACAATATGTGGGTCTACCCAACATGAAACAATTAACTTGAAATACAATTTTCATACTTCACTTGCGAAAAGGGGAATTCAACAATCAATATAAGGCTTGCTTGGAGATATGGTATGGCAGGATGCATAAGGTATTTGAAAATGAATGGAACATACCACGGGAGTTTCTTGAAGTTGTAGGAGGGTAGGAAAATTTTACATTAATGCAAAACTTTAGCCTTGCAAGATTCATGATGGAAAATGAGGAGATGGGGCCATGATGTAAACTACCATTTGCATTTACTACAAAATACTCCAAATGTATAGTAAATCAGATCAAGGATGCACGAGAAGATGCTCTTTGATGTTGACAAGGTGGATTAATATTGGCAACATGTATAACTCTATGCCTACATACTTGGAGACTATAGATCTGGATATATTAGACCTAAGTCCAATTATGAATGTTACAATAAAAGGTATGATATGCATGGTCTTTGTGGTTTTATGCCCAAAGACAAAGGATGGAGAAGAAATTGAGGTATGTGATACTCATCTACCTCATCCCAAGAAGAATACTATGGCCCTACCTAAGAGAAATCACAAGGAATCTCATATTAAAGAAGAAGAAGAGGAAGGTGGGCTTGATCAAAAGTGCAAGTAGGAGAGGTATTACAAAAGAATAAAGCATGACGATGGCATAAGACCTTCTCGGCCGGCCAAGGAGAGTCTAATGAAGACAAATAATTGAGGGAATCAATTAGTGTCTAGCAATGAATATAGGGAGTAAAATTTATTAGAAGAGTTGGAGAGAGAGTGGGCCAAGCGGGATAAAGTGAAGGGTGCGCCAACACGGGAAGAGCCTAGTCGGGAAAATGAAGAGTAGCCTAGGATTCTACACAAGGATAAGTCACCAAGACTTGAGGAGGAGCATGAGGAGGATAAAGGGGCATGTTGAATGGACAAAAGGGACTAAGTTTTGGGCGTGTGAATGTAGAGTGATGGAAGAGCGTGCGACACTAAAATATGGCTTAAGCACCTAGGGTCGGGTTGTTAAGGCTATTTTTGGAGTTAGCATGCTAAGCACAAAAAGACATGAAGACTTGCGGTCCACGCAAGGGTATTTTGGGAACAAGCATCAGCCGAGCACCATGCATAGTTTAGGCTAATAATAGGATTTCTACTCAGAGTTAACTATAGGAAGTCTATTGTTAGAGCACTTACATGTTTTGCATCCTTTTGTAAAGGCACATGGCTATTATTAGCATGTGGCCTATTTTGAGATAGTGCATGGGTGGTGAAGGGAAATTCCCCACCCCTATATATATGTATTGATTTTCACGGTTAAGAGAGAGTCAATTATTATAGAGTTATGTTGTTGGTCTTGTCATGTGCATGACTCATGAAGATACCTTTATAATGTATGAAGCTTCTGTGTTTTACAGTATTTAATGTAATGGATCATATTGGTGGATAATGGTATTAAACATAATCAAAACTGGTTCTTGTGTAGTAAATCTTGTTATAGTAATTTTTTAGTTCATCTTTTATATATTCTAAGATCTAGATCTAGTTTATGCATTGTGGATTTTTTTGTTGGTTATGAATCTGAATATACATATGCACTATCATGCTAACATTATGTACAAACAACTCTAAAGAGGGACTTGGTGCCTTTTCTCGCTTCGGGTGAGCACTCGGCTTAGGATGAGTGATGTGTCCACATACCTAGGTCATTTATAGTGAATTCTAGGCTACATCATTGGTTTTGTTGTCAAGACCTCTTTTTCAATTGTTTTTAGGATGTTTCATGATGAAGATGTATCGGTTGACCTTAGCAAGTGTTGAGGAGTGGATAGTAGATCTGGAAGAAGAATACACTCGAGATTCAACACTAGATCTGAGTTTGACGCATGCACGTGGGTTGAGCAGAATTTGTATGACTACTTATATGAGAGCTTCTTTGTTATTTTCCCCATAGAGCTATATGAGTGGTTGGTTGCTTATGCATCTAAAAGGAATTGGAGGTTTCGTACACTTGTCTGGATGCAAGAAGAATTTTAGGCCCTCTATGATGCTAATCTGATTTGGACACGCGTTGTGGATACTTGGTTCCATGGTGTTCTGAATAGCTATATTTTGGAGTACTCAATCTCCACTTACTCTTGTCCGAAGGTAGCCGAGTTTCAATTTTTTACGTTATCCCAAGGGATCATATTTGCACATAATTCCACTGGCGATCAAGATCTTGATGGTAACCTTGAATTTGGAAGAGAATGAGGTGGCTAACTAAACCCCACCACACGCTGGGCAGGAGGAGGTGTGGTAAAAGATGGCGGACCTAGTGGCAAAGAGGAAAAGAGAAGAATGGCTTCTTAAGTTTAATGAGGCATGTGAGAGGGATTTAGAGAAGCAACGTGAGGTTGTAGAATGGATGGTTTTGTGGAGAGAGATGGCTTGTGAAGGATTTGGAGCTCACATAGAGGATGTGGAGCCAAAGCATCTGGAACTCCCCATTTGGGCGAGCATGATAAGGAACCCTCATCGGCCTCTTATAAGAACATGCCAACAGAGATAACATGGGCTACGGGTGTGCATCTAAATCTACTTGGTGACCTAGCCCTTGCGCTTGGTTTTCCAATTTCTAGTACAACCAGTATTCAACAAGCTAGTTTGGGCAGTAGAGAGTAGGAAGAGGTAAAGTTGACTTATCAGCAGGTTTAGGAGTAAATCAAATAGCAAGTACATTTATGGTGGGCAGATGTATTCCTTGTTATTTGGAGGACTAGTTGTTTGTACCTTTTTAGGCGCGTCATCAAGCCACAGAACACATGTGTATAAAACTTTGGACTTGCATTTGGGAGTAGTGCAACTTTACACACCGTGAGAGTTTATTTTAGCACCACTATTGGGACACAAGGCAGTGTATCCTCTAGTTTAATTACTATTATGGGGGAGGATCAAGAGGCACATGTGGCTCGTGATCTGGTGGATCTGGAGGCAGAGGTAACACATGAGGTTCGAATCCATAGGGCATGGTCCTCACCAGCCCCAGAATATTTACATGGAGATGTCACTTTGTCTCCCAGTATATGGGAATAGAAGATGCTGCTAAGAATGTCCATATGTGTGAGATACTGTGGCGTGTGAAAGGAATTACAACTTCAGAGTGCAAGGTCCAGTTAGTTTGCAACTACGTTGCAGGGACGCTCACACAGCTAGTACAATAAGTTTGACCTTGATCAGACTTGTGTGGATTATACGACGTTACGAGATGCTTTCATTAAAGAATTTAATATCCTTGAGTTTAAGTAGAAAAGTATAAGTGTGCTCAAGGATATCAAGTAGGGCACTACTGAGAGTGTTCGGGAATATGATGCTCATTTAAAAACACTTTTGTCTAAACTATATTATGATATCCATGCAAGTCAAGATGCACAGTGGTTCTTCAAAGGCTTGATCACATCTTTTAGGAGGGTGCTCTCACATAATACTTATATGGGCCCACGTGAGGTGTGCTATTTGAGGTAGTCGGAGAGCATAAACACTAGAGTGAAACTATTCTTTGAAGATTAGATTACGGTAATGGAAAAATAGTTGGAGAAACTATCAGCCAATATAACACATGAGACACACACTAAAATTTGGTGCAAAAATTGTGAAGTTGAGAGGCATACTAAGGATAGCTCTCTCTGCGCAGATCACTACGCTCCTTATTACTAGATTGTGAGATATATCATTTAAACCATGATGCGATCACTTCCCATTATTGCAGCAGTGTGCGATAAGGAAGAACGTTTCACGATACTATAAGATTTTTCGGTCCACAACTCACAATACTGAAGATTGCAGGTTGATTGATCAGATCCATGATGCTATTAACATTGGTGTACGACAAACTGGAGTTGCGAATAACTCTAAGGAAAAAATTGAGAAACATGATCATGATCACACTCAAGGGCACTATGATCATAATGAAGGGTGATATGAGGGAGGTCATGGTAGAGGTCAAGGATATCGTGGTAGATTCAGAGGCTGAGACTATGGTGGTGGATGAGGTGAGTTCCCTCCTAGAACATGTTATACATGCAGATATCCTGACCATTACAAGCGCGAGTGTCCTCAAAACGTTACTTTTTATTTTTGCGAGAAAGAATCATAACTATGAAGAGTGCTCGATTTATATGAACATTTGAGCAAGAAGCACAAACAAGAGAACAAGGGCGTAAGGATAGTTAGAATACAACGCGTGGTGGAAAACCAATGGATGCCGAGGTTAGTACCGGATCCGAGATGGACCTATGAAAATTACTACATGCATTGAGGTTGTGTGTGCCAAAGAAATGTTGCAAAAAAATTCTACCATTACTAAGGAGGAGGTTTTACATGCAAAATATCCAAACCCTACATATTAGAAGGAGGTTTATGAGGAAACCATGGAGGTACTCATAAATCTATAGGGTGAAATATAGTGTTTAAAGGAATGGTCATAGAAGTTGGAATAGAAGAAGGCAGCTGAGACTTTCCAGTTGGATGTTGATGATCTTAAGGAAGTATGCAAGATGTTATGCCAGGAGAACATTATTCCATTACTAGGAAGTTGGTTAAAGGGAAACACTCTACGCTTTATTATTGAGAATGGATGGCAAGAGTTTACATGCTAATCTCCCTCCTCATTACATGGATTATGACAAGGAGATCACTCTAAATGTTGTTGTGGATGGATGAATTTTGAGAAATATTTTGATTGACATAGGTGCGGAAGTGAATGTGTTTACTTTAGATGCATGGGTTCAGATGGGTAGACCTCCATTATAGCCATCTTCCAATGTATTGTATATGGTAAATCAAACTAAGGCCACTCTAATTAGAGTCTTGAAGGATGCATCCATTACTATACATGGGGCCAAGTTCACTAGGGACTTTGAGGTATTAGCGCTTGCAAAAGTGAACAACTTCCTAGCTCTACTTTGGCACCCTTGGTGTTATGCAAATAATGATGATCTATGGTTCAATAAGGGATATATCAATTTTAAGAACAAGGAAGAACAATTTATTATCCCTTTGACAGATGGGAAATATACACCTTATGTTGATCTTTTAAGTGAAGAATATCTGAACAAAATTTATGTGTGCACCGTTCAAGACCTGGAAGTACTTGAGCCATCTAAGGAAGGAGTTCTCTAGTGGGATGATGCATATCCATTAGTGATACTACATGTATTTCCTGTTATAATTGGGCACATTAAGCCTATGAGATGGTTGGGTGAGAGGTAACAAACATATGTATGTATAAGCGAGGCCATGTTGTGTTTGGAGGTTAGGCAAAAACTCTATACCTTGGTACACCTGGCGAAGGAAACCCTAAGGTATTCTTGTGAGCCATGGAAGTATAAAGCAAAAGGATCAAGTGGAAAGAAGGAACATATTAGTTTATACCTGTGCGGGACATTAGTGCTGTTGCTAGTAGATGGTTTATAGGGATAATCTCATAGAATGGAGAGAGGTGAGAATTGCTTTATCAACAAGGTTTCTCGAAGTAATGCAAATTTACTAAAATATGTGAAGTTAAGGGATTAGTGTTGAGGGATTAGGGTTTAGGGTTTAGGTTTTAGGTTTTAGGGTATATGGTTTAGGTTTTAGGGTTTACGGTTTAGGTTTCGAGTTCAAAGCTTAGGGCTCATGGTTTAGGGTTCTCGGTTTATAGTTTATGGTTTAGGTTTTAGGGTTTAGGGTTTAAAGTTTAGGGTTTGGGGTTTAGGGATCAGGGTTTAGGGTTTATGGCTAATGGTTTGATGTTCGGGGTTACCATTTTAGGGTTTAGGGTTTAGGGATCAATGCTCTAGGCTCAAGGTTTAGGGTTTAGGGTCTAGGGATTAGGGCTCAATTTTTAGGGTTCAAGGTTTAGAATTTAGGGTTTAGGGATTAGGGCTCAATTTTTAGGGTTCAAGGTTTAGAATTAAGTATTTAGGGTTTAAGGTTCAAGGTTTAGGGTTAGAAAGAAACGATAAGAATATTGTTCTAAGTCACGATCTCGAAGATAATATCATACCACATTAGATTTGCAAAACAGAAGAGCTAAAATACCATATATGGAAATCCATCATAATCCATAATGTTCAATACATTACAATAGAATGACTTTAATTATTCAATAAGAAAGATGTACATATAGGAGGAGGGAAGTGCAACTACTACCTAAATCAATGGTGAAGAACTCCCACTAACTGATATTGGTAGTTAAGTTAACTCTAAAAGACTAGTAAGCTAACTCAACATAACTGAGAAGCTAACTCCACACAACTAGTACACCTAAGCAAGCTAACCCAACAAGTGTAGGGCTAACACAAGTGTAAGAATTATCCTAATAAATAAATAAAAGGATAAATAATAACCTACACTAACACCCTCCCGTAAGCATAGCTTAGGTGGGTGGAAAATAAGGTGGGTCCCGACAACAAGGCTTGATGAGGTACCCACGTACAACAACTGGGAAAAATAGACACCGCAAGGTACCCAAAACCAGTAATAACAAAGTAGAGAGAAAATCCACGCAAGATATCCTCAGAAGCTCGACTCCAAAAACTTGTACAATGTTGAAGAAGTGTGGTGCACACTATGGTCTGAATCCACTGCTCGATCATATAACTCAAAAATAACTGACACTGGGCTTCACTGAATAGCTCCATACAAGGAGACTGTCAATGGAGTGATGTCAAAAATGAAAAACAAACACCAAACATAATTTTATCAACTGCTACAAATAGGTGTGCCACGATCCAAGAAAAACCAAGGCAACAAGGCAAGGACATGAGATCCAAATAAATAGGAGTGCCATGATCCAAGAAAAGCCAAGGTAACAAGGCAAGGGCACGAAACCTGAAGAAGCAGTATCAACACCACACCCTCCCATACTGCAGAATGGGTAGAGTGACACCACAGATCTGTATGAGTTTTCAAAATCAACTACTCGAACACTGAAAAACTAACACTGGGCTCCACTAGAATAGCTCCCCCACAAGAGAGACTATCAACATGCCAAAAAAAGTGTCAAAAATATAGATCCAAAATATCTCAACAAACAAGAGAGATATAAATGTATACACCCATAGATACAAGAATGTAATACCCAAAATTTTAGGACATCGGGCTCAACTGAAAATGCATCCACAAGTGATCACAACACCCTCCCGAATTTGGCACTTTATAATTGAGTGCATGTAAATATTACAATGAGTAACAATACCTTTTACATTTGAAATATGTGTATAAAAATTTCACCAATGCGTAGATCTCAAAAAAATACACAATTTAAAAAAAAGATCACCTTAATCTGAGCTATGGATCAAAAGTTATGAGCTCTACAAGGTTTTGTTATTAAAATAATATTTTAATGTTGATCTTTTTAAAAGGTACACGTGACACCCAAATGTCCAAAGGGTAAAAGAGTGCATCCACACAATACATGCTTGTGACCAAAGGATAAAATCCTACGCCCAAAACCTAAAATGTCCAAAGGGTAAATCATTGCATCCAAAGGGTACACGCTTATATCCAATGGATAAAAGAATGCACCCAGAGGGTACAGATCTACATCCAATGGATAAAAGACTGCATCCAAAACTGAAATATCCAAAGGGTAAAAGAATGCATCCGAAAGGTACACACTTATATCCAACGGATAAAAGAATGCACCCAGAGGGAGGTGCAGATCTCGTGTCCAAAGTGGATAAAAGATCGCATCCAAAACCAAAATATCCAGAGGGTAAAAACTACATCCAGAAGGTACACGCTTATATCCAATGGATAAAAGAATGCACCCATAGGGTACAATCTCATGTCCAAAGTGGATAAAAGACTGCATCTAAAACCAAAATATCCTAGAGGGTAAAAGAATGCATCCGAAAGGTACACGCTTATATCCAATGGATAAAAGAATGCACCCAGAGGGTACAGATCTATGTCCAGTGGATAAAAGATTGCATCCAAAACCAAAATATCTAGAGGGTAAAAGAATGCATCCAAAAGGTACACGCTTATATCCAATGGATAAAAGAATGCACCCAAATTTGACTGTCTCAAAACATGGTCAAGTTTACAGTCGATTATATGGTTTTGGCACCTTCCAAATCCAATGCGCACTCTGTTTTGCATAAAAATTCATGCTTTATGCGAAAAGTGCTAAAAATCTGAATACATGAAAAAATAAACTCTTGCTTGCAAAGAAAAACTTACAGATGGATGTCTACATCATCTATAGCTCTGATACCATGAAAGGAACGATAAGAATATTGTTCCAAGCCGTGATCTTAGATGATAATAGCACACCACATTAGATTTGCAAAGTAGAAGAGCTAAAATACCATATATGGAAATCCATCATAATCCATAATGCTCAATACATTACAATAGAATGACTTTAATTATTCAATAAGAAAGATGTACATATAAGAGGAGGGAAGTACAACTACTACCTAAATCAATGGTGAAGAACTCCCACTAACTAATACTGGTAGTTAAGTTAACTCCAAAAGACTAGTAAGCTAACTCAACATAACTAAGAAGCTAACTCCACACAACTAGTACACCTAAGCAAGCTAACCCAACAAGTGTAGGGCTAACACAAGTGTAAGAATTATCCTAATAAATAAATAAAAGGATAAATAATAACCTACACTAACAAGGTTTACAATTTAGGGCTCGGGGTTAAGGGTTAAGGGTTTAGGGTTTACGGCTCAAGTTTAAGGTTCAAGTTTTAGGGTTTAGGGTTTAGGGTTTAAGGTTTAAGACTTAGGGCTTAGGGTTGAGTGTTTAGGGTTTAGGCCTCAAAGTTCTGGGTTCGGGGTTTAGGTTTTAGGGTTTAGGGTTTAGGGTTTAGAGTTTAGATTTTAGGGTTTAAGGTTTAGGGTTTAGGGCTTAGGCCTCAAGGTTCATGGGTTTAAGGTTTAGGGCTTAGGGTTCAAGGATTAGGGTTTATTATTTAGTGTTTAGTGTTTAGGGTTTATGGATGAGGATTTAGGGTTTATGATTCATTGTTGAGGGTTTAGGGTTTATGGTTTAACATTTAGGGCTCATGGTTCTAATTCTGTGGCTTAGGGCTTAGGTTTATGGGTTAAATGTTTAAGGTTTAGGGTTTAGGGTTAATAACTTAGGGTTTAGGGTTTAGGGCTGGGGTTTAGGGTTCACAGTTTAGGGTTTAGGGTTTAGGGTTTAGGGCTGGGTTTGGTTAAGGGTTAATGGTTTAAGGTTCAAGTTTTAGGGTTTAGGTCTCTAGGTTTGGGTTTAGGTTTAGAGTTTAGGGTTTAGGGTTTAAGGTTCAAGGTTTAGTGTTTACGGTTTATGGCTCAACATTAAGGGTTAAGGGTTTAGGGTTTAGGGTTTAGGGCTCAGGTTTAGGGTTCAAGGTTTAAGATTTAGGGTTTATGGTTTAAGGTTTAGGGCTTAGGGCTTAGGGTTGAGTGTTTAGGGCTTATGCCTCAAGGTTTAGGGTTTAGGATTTAAGTTTTAGGGCTTAGAGTTCAAGGATTAGGGTTTATTATTTAGTGTTTAATGTTTAGGGATTAGGGATTAGGGATTAATGATTAGGATTATGGATCGGGGATCGAGGATCGGTGATTAGGATCTAGGGTTTATAGTTTAGGGTAGTGTTCGTGGTTTAGTGTTTATTATTTAGGATTTAGGATTTAGGATTCAGTGTTAAGGGTTTAGGGTTTAGGGTTTATGGTTTAGCATTTAGGGCTCATGGTTTAGGGCTTAGGGCTTAGGGCTATGGGTTGAATGTTTAAGGTTAAGGTTTAGGGTTTATGGTTTAGCTAAGGGTTTAGGGTTTAGTCTTTAGGGTTTAGGACTCGGGGTTGAGGGTATTTACGATTTAAGGCTCATGGTTTAGGGTTCACATTTTAGGGTTTAGGGTTTAGGGCTCAGGGTTAAGGGTTGATGGTTTAGGGTTTAGGGTTTAAGTCTCATGGTTCAGGGTTTATGGTTTAAGTTTATGGTTTATGGTTTAGGGCTTAGGGTTTAGGGTTTAAATTTCATGTTAGAAGTTTCATCACTCAAAACACAACCCAAGGTGTTAGGAAGGTGTTTTCAACTCAAAACATTTGGCCCCATCCTCATGAGATCCTTACCCATGTAAACAATAGTCTATTTCGATAAGTACCCATTCCCAAAGGTACTTATCAACTTTTACAAATATTAACATGTCACCATGTGGTGATCATCTCTCTAGTGCTTACAAATTTAGGGCCATTTTTTATCGGAACCGAAAGGGGTAGCTACACTATCTTGAAATTCTTCATGAAACCTTCAAGTATTAGAGAAAATGGATGTTACCAACATGTATATGATTCACATATCTTTCCAATTCCTAATTTTTTCCTCCTAACTCCTTAAAGAGCTCCCAAAATCATCCGAATAAGTCAAATTTCACCATTAGAGTGTTTGTTCTCTTTGCACCTAGAAAACCCGTTGAGAAGATTTTCCTTGAATGAGTAAACATTTCCTAAAAATTTCCTAAACACTCCTACAAATATCAATAACAATCCAAGAGGCCCTAAAATCTAAAAATGCCTATATTCTTTCATAAAATAGATATCAATTGTATAATTTAAACCCTAAAAGCTTCAAGGTGAATGCTGAAATAACTAAAAATACCTATGTACTAATTAGATTAGAATATAAAAACTATATTCTAAACCGTGAAAGATGGAGTTGTGAGACTAGTTCCATAAGGTGCAGAGTGACCTAACATCTTATATTTACTAAAAAAATTAAGTATAAGTTTTTCTTTTATTATTATTTATATTAAATAATAATAAAAGAAAAACTTATGCTTAAACATTTATTTTTGTAAATAAAAGCATGCCTCAAACACATATACCACATAACACATAGGAACGCGAGCGCGTTATAACGCGTTCACATTTCAATACCCAATCCAAAGGCTTGGATTTCCAAACCAGGTTTTGACCGTGTTCTACGTGATAAAACCATGTTTAACAAAAAACATCAAAATTTCATGTGTGCACCCCAATATCTCGTGCATTAAAACATAATATTCAAAAATAAATTATACTACGATGTCAAGCTTAGTTTTACCTTGATGACAATATAATTCTTTCTAAAATCAATTAGTTTAAGGCTTTCATCCATAATTTCTTTTACTAGTGTCTTATTTTCTTGCAAAACCTATGCATACATTTTGGTGCACAATTTATGATTTTTCCATCCAATTTTTTTAAAAAGTGGTTTTTTCTAAACTCCATTCTACAAGCACTAAAAAACTAAAAATGAACTCTTTTCTCAAAGTTATGGGGGTGCACACACAAATATTTCATTTTTCAGATATGTGCACTTTGAAAATTAATAAAAATTATATATTCATCCAAAAATTATGAAACGTTAGTGGGACCTCCTACATGGTCTTAGCTAGATTTCTCATCAAGGGATTTGAATTTTTTTATAGAACTCAAAAAATTAGGGGGCACACACACAATAGGTTCTTATCTTGTTTACATAAAAATAGACATACTTTGAGTGTGCACCACATTTGACCCTCTTTATCACAACCATTTTCAAAAAAAAATAGTAGTTTAGAAACTAGATTTCGAGCTCTATGGTACTTATTCTTATCACTTTGTCAAATTTTGAGCATAGGCATACCGAATTAGTCGATGAAGTTCAGGTTTTTCTGATTTCAGGAAAAAGGTGTCCTTTTTTACCCCCTTTTGACCCCCCCATTTCCATGCACTTACCCCGCTTACAACATAAAATGGGGAAAATGTAGTCACAAAATCATGCACTTTATACATTATTTAGCCCGGTCTCATACTACTATTTAGAATGTTCTTAAGTAAATAAAGTACTAATTAATCCCACCTTTTTGACCATCTTGTTTTACTTTTATTTCTTCATTCCCACACATCCTAGATACATGCCTAGTCTATTTCAACACTTTCCCATCATTTTAGCCTAAACCGGGCACCCGGTCCCACAGGGGCACCCCGATCCTTTTCTATGTTTTCACCTCTTTTGGGCCTCTTCTAGCCATTTTTCATCCTTATCTTTTTCCTAGTAAGCCATGTCGGGTTAATTACAAAATTAGAGCAAGAGAACCCTATAAATATAAAGTTATGATACCATAATGAGGGTTCTAACACCACTTACTACTATCACTCCATCTAGAGTTGAATCCATTGCATCACTTGCATCCACACAATTTTATGTATCAAGGCTAAGAGATCTGCATCAACACACACTTCATAGGGGAGGGATTCTATTTTATTCCATGCACACATACTATTACATTTTCTACATTTAGTTATTTCTCGCTACTTCACAAAGTGTGACTGGCACAAGAGCACCTAGGGCATGACATGCACACACACACTAGAACTACATTTGGGTCCGAAATGTAGTGCAACACTCAGTTTAGTAAGCCCATTGTTGTGGCAATTGAGGTCAATCCGACCCATTCATTTGCATCTTTTATTTTAGGTTTTTATACTTCCTTTTGGGTCTTTTTACAGGTCATTCTTTCTCTTGGAATATTTTATACATTCGACATAGTCCAGAAATCTAGTGCGATAGACAACAAATTTTACAAACGTATCCACCGACCCAAAAATAATCAACTTCCGAGCTTTTTCAGAGACCAAGGCGCCTATTCTAAAATATCATGGCACCTGGGATGCCCAAGCACCCTCCCGAGCATTTCATTCTATTCAAATCCTCCAAATCCATACTTTTTGGGACCTTTGTGCAGTTGTTCCTATTTTTTTAGAATCTCCGTCACAACCGTGTGACACTCTGCGGACAACCTCCTGCGATCAATTGAGTTCCTTCCTCACTTTACTCTTACACATTAGGTTTCATTTCTATTAATTCAATCATTTAATTACCTTGTTAATTCATTTACAACATTTATGTCGTCCTAGATTATATTAACTATCATTATACTTTCCCTTATTTTAGTTAATTTTAGTTAATCACTTCACATTTATCTGTTAATGCCTTGGTTTTTTATGCTTTTTCAAAAATATGGGAATAACGTCTCACTGATTCCCTGATTATTTCTTTGCCTCTAGTGACCAAATTATTTTCCCATTAGATGGTGGCCTCTCCTCTTTCTCCCAAGTCACTCACTTGCCTGATATCATCGTTGGTGATCTTAGGGATTTCAACCTACCTTTCTTTGTGAGTTCTAGTAAATTTTCTAACCAAGTTGGATAATGCTTCATTCTTGGCCTTTAAATCTTTCTTGGTTTCTTTGAACTCATCAATCCTTTGGAACACTCCTTCTACTACCACGAAAAATCATGTTTCATTTCCTTAGTAGAATGCTTACCTAATGAGATCTTGGAGACTTGAAAATAGAACAGGATGCTTCTCCTCGGGGCACATCAGCTTTGGGAGTTACAACATCTATGAATCGTTCTCCTTTCTTATTCAGGGCCATCCTAGAAATAACTTTTGCCTTTTGGGTGGTCTTTCTAGATTGAGGAGATCCAGGCTTTGTAAATCATCATCATTCAACTGTATCTCCACCTTTTTCTTCTTTGGGATAGCACTATCTATCCATTCCCTTATGGGAGACTCATGTTCATCAAGTGATTGTAAAACTAGAGTTACATGGATGATTGCAAGGATTTGGAAGATGAAGAATGCATATACATACCTTCTGAAGTTGTATACATTGGTTCCTCTTGAGTACCTAGTTCTATAAGCCCACCTTGATCCTTAATTCCATCCATAGATTTAGATTGGTCTCCTACTTCTTCAACTGTCAGGGGTTTTTGGTCACCAACTTCCCTTTCTTCTTATACCAAGTCCTCACCCATTTTCTTACTAGGAGTAAGGACCATCTCACAAAGTTCTTGAGGAATGACTTCAGTTGTGGGAATATGGGCTTTAATAACTTCTGCAATCAATTCAATGTCCTGAGGTGTTTCTGCAACTATGACACCTGAAGTTTCTCCCTATGTTGTTTGTACTAGAATCTCCTCGGTGTGAGGTTGTACTTCATGTTCAATAATCTTCTCCTCTTCTACCGCCCCACTACTTGGAATTTTCTCTAGGGTAATCTCAATATGTTATTGTGGAAGAGTTAAGACATCAGGCACAAGAGCATTCATAATGGGTTGTTCCTTGATGGGCAAAGCAATTGGAGTTGTTGGAACGACAAGGGTTGTCATCATAGGTACAAGTTTCTCAATGAGCATAGTTATAGGAGACTGGGTGATAGCAAATGAAATGACAAGGACATCAAGATCTACTATTTGTCTAGTGGTCTTTTCCTCCTCTAAATCAACCCATTCGGACACCTTAGTTTACTTCCTCTTCGAATATGGACTTGTTCCTCCTCCTCTTGATTCTTGCAGACCAGTCTTTGGAGTTTAAAAATCATGAGGTGTTTCAGAAAAAATTTATTCCTTAGGCTTCTTAAGAGGATTCCATCACTTTATCCTTTCCTTTGGATCCTAAAGCAGAGATCTTTGGAATAACTTGTAAGGGGGTAACATGAATAATAGGTCCCTCGACCATACCTTCTTGAAGAATTTCTCCAGTTCTTCTCATTGTTTGAGGAAGGTTAACCTGGGCACTTACATCACCCATTATTGGCATAGATTCCAACCTCTTAGAAGGAATCTTAAGCTTTTGTCTCCATGAAACATCCCTAGTGGCATAAACCTTCGATCACGGAGGAAGAACATCATCAATAATCTTTTTATTCATATACTCCCTTAATATTGGGGTATGTTGGTAACTTACATCCACTCCTTTTGAAAATAACCACCTTAAGGAAATTTGGATGATATTTACGAGTCTTTTCCCGATTATTTTTTTCTCATCGTGGTCTCAATCAACTGGTGGAAAGGTTGAGAAGCAATATCATCCCAGATGTAATCTTCACTAATCATATTATCATCATCTTCTAACCCTTCAGGAGCTTGGATAACCCCAAAATCAATCATCTGGGACAATTTCATTCTTGAATGTTCTCTTTGTCTAACTTCCTCTCATCCTCACAATTCATCCAAAAATCCTCGTAATACGTTTTATGCTCTATCCGAGTGGTGCAACACTATTTAAAATATACTTTATGTCATAATGTTTTCTTTCCTCAAATCTATCCTGCATACATCTGTTCATTTCTCCTTCCAATGTTTTTACCTTCTGGATGTTTGGGCAAGTGTAATTCCCAATGATCATGGGGAACTTGATAGGGGATGTTAGATGCTTTTGGGAAATGAATTGGTGTACTAATAACAATTTCCTGACCAATTCCATCAATGCCCATTTTTCATTTACACACTGGGGAGCAAGTAGGGTTTCCATTCAAAACTACTAACCCTGATATATGAAAGGTCTTGAATTGGATAAAATAACACCCATATTGAGTAATAACTCTCTTAGCATCAAGGTAAAATATCTCAGTCTCCCAGTCAAGGTGGTATAAATAAATTGTGGGTGCAAAGAAGTGATTAGCAATATTTATGTAATGTATTTCATAGTTTTCCAGCTTCAGTTGAAAGAATACATCATACACCTTGGAGTTGCTAAGCTCACCATCTATAGTAATTCTAGAAAATCTCTATGAAAATCAATATTATAAACCAAGTAAGAAGACATGAAAAATTCTACCATGCCAAGGATTTTCTCCTCTCGTAATCTGGGTAACTCCCATCATTTGTTCATGAATACGGTTACTTATTATCTCATCCCATGGGAGAGGTTTTTTGTTTGTAAGTATTACCTAAATGAACTGAAACATCCATTCCTGGAAAAAGGTAGTAGATTCAATACCCATTACTCGGTTCAACAATACAATCACATCTCTAACTTCCTCAATAAATTCAGTTCTATTCAACTTCTTTGTCATTTTGGGGGCAGAATTTTACAGATTGGTCAACCAATGGGCATTCATAAACTTTGTCCACTTATTTGAATGTGAGTTCTAGTATTCCTATGTTGAATCCTTGGTAATATCCCCCTCTTCCCTTGTGGGAGGAAAACCCAACATTTTGTCAAATGCCTACGCTCTGGAAAGATAAAACCAAATCTCCTTTTCGTCCCAAACTTCTCTAGTTGTAGGATTATAGTGTTGAGCACACACCCATACAAGCTCCGGGCATGACGTAGTGGGAGGGAAAGAAATAAGCGAGGTCAATAAATTTTTTGGCTATTTAGGTCATGTTATTACTTCTTTCAGGGGAATATAACCTCTGCCTAAAATCTTCTAGGTCGATAGATGCAATATCAGAATCTGCAATTCTATCTAGGGGGACTAAGATTGGAACTTGTTTTCATGGGTAATAGTTGGAGCTTCATGATTCCAACACAATTTTATCAAACCTCTTTTCAAAAAAACCTAGAACTTTTAAAACCAATTCTCAAAAGATCACAGAAGATATAGGAATTGATGAACTCGCCTTTAACAAAAATCTGGTCGCTACTCGAAACCTGACTAAAAAGTACTGTAACCAAAATCTAATTGTTGGGGCTAATTATTTCTTCAGCTCTCCTCAATGCCGCTTGAAAATCCTTTAGAACATCAAACCTTTTGAGTACTAGTAGAATAATTTATAACAAGTTACAACATTAACTACTCATGGATTCATGCATTAATGCCAAAGATTGTGTTCGTGGGGAATTTTTGTAATTCTCACTTTTTTCTTCTTTTCAACCATTGTAATATTTTTTGTTCTATCATCCATGTATCTCCATTACACGAGTCATTCACATTAATGGGCCTTACTTATGTACGACTAGTACATTAATGAGCCCCCTTTTAGCTTTTAACGAGTCTTAGAATAATTTTGTAAAATGATCCACACCGTCTTTGTAACATGCGAAATGCATTTCTTTCTTCATTTCTATGTATGCCATATGTTTAGTCTATGTACCTAAGTTGTCGAGCCTCGGGTTTATTTTTACCAATTGCATGTCTCAAAGAAGCATAAGATTTTGTTCCCTTTTTGTCCGGCTTCCCGACCTTTTATTTTCACATATTGCCTCATAAAGACCTTAGTCCCAGGGATCAGCTTGTACTCTTATCCTTATTATGTACTCATTTATCCGCAACAATCCAATCCTTAGAGAACTCTTTATTATGGACTTCAGATCAAAATGCATCCTTTGGCTGTGAAAATTCTATCATATCCATTAGTGACACCAACCTTCAAAGTTATTCCGGGGTAAACAATTCTTGTGCCTTATATTCTTGTCGGGGATAAGAATACTCCTGACCTTTCCTAAGATGGATTAGACAATAATAAATGCTCCTCAAAGACTTCTTATTCAAAATCCAAATAAATCCCGGATGAGAAAAAGGCTCAAATTAGGTATGGATCAAGATCAATGACATGGACTATACAAAATTGTTCGGATTTAATAGGACCAAATACGGTACCAACAATGGCTCCAACTCGGGGATGGGCACCCCTATATGTGCCAAAAGAACCAACAAGACAATATAAAAATATACCAAGTGCCAAATCCATTGGGTAACAGAGTCATAATAAAAACACACACATGGCCTCCTTGAGAAGATACACACAAAACATAACTCCAAAATACCAAGAAACCTAGTCATTCAGTAGACCAGAGCACAAAAAGAAAAAAAAAAAAAAAATATAAACTATACAAGGTCATACCTGAGCATTTAGTTCAATCCAAAAAGTGTTTGAGATTCCTGCCATTGACAGGAAACTCCAATAAATTTCCTTCCAAATATTTTAGAAAGAAAGTATGCTCTCCAATCCTGATATCAATGGAATATGGTCCCATCCATAAAGCATCAAACTTCCCATGTTTACCTTTGTCCTCATGTCTACTGTCCCACAGAAAAACCAAATCTTTGACATTGAACACCCTTGGAGTTACTTTCTTATCAAATATATTTTGATCCTTTCCCTAAACTTCAAGTGTTTTTGGTGGGATTCTCTTCTTTCCTCATCTAACTCCAAGATCTGATTTATTCTTTCCTCGTAAGGAATTACTTCTCCTTCCTCCCCAAGTTGTTGCATGAATTGGTAAGATGATAATTACATGTGTAGAGGAAAAGATCTTGGACTCCATAAACTAACTCAAAAGGGATTTTTCCAGTAGCTCTCTTAGTTAGAATCTATATCTACCCATAAGGAAAACTTAAGTTGTTCACCCCATTTCTTCTTGTTAGTTTCTAATGTCCTCCTGAGTATCTTGAGTAATTTTTGTTACTTGACTCAGCTTGGCCATTTCCTTGAGGGTTTTAATTTGATGCATAGGCCAAATTGATACCATATTCTTTACACATAATTGTTAATGGTTTGGCCTTGAAGCTCATAGCATTATCAGCAACTATTTTAGTAGGTACCCCAAATCTGTAAATTATATTATTCAAAATAAAGTCCATGACCACTGGTGAGTTTCTTTCTTGGTGGGAATAGCCTCAACCCATTTAGTGAAGTAGTCTATAACAACCAAGATCCACTGTGTACAACACTTGCGAGAATCTTATATATCCCCAATAAAATCCATTCCCCATTGTTTTAAAGGGGATTTAATTGACACAGTTGTATAAGGGCAAGGCACCCGAGGCTTTCAATCTCTTAGAAAAATGTTGGCATATCTAAAACTTTCTAACCAATATTGTAGCATCTTTAAATAATGAAGGCCACCAATATCCTACCCTCAAAATTTTGTGAGCAATAACTCTTCCAAAAAATGGCCTCCACATACTCCCCATGAAATTATGTGATTATTTTGGGGGCTTCCTCCTTAGTGATGCATCTAAGTAGCACTCCCTCTGGGTTTTTCCAGGCTAACCCATGGTCAGTCATGACATAATTTTGGGAGGCTAGTTTAAGTTTCCTTCTTTGGTTTTTGTCTAAATGCCCAAGACAATCCAAGTTCTTTAAATAATATACTATGTCCTTGTACCATATTGAATTGTTCATCTTTTCTTGAGGATCCAAACTACCTTCTTCAATGAAATTTATCTCCATCACCTACAAATTACTTTCAGCCATTAGCTTTTCCAATCCCAAACCTCTAACCAATTTAGTGGTCTATATTTCCATATCATACTCTTACAGACTTATTCACCCAATGACATCTCTTACTAGATACTTCCATTTCTGATAAGATTTCTTTAACCATTATATGGGAACATAAGCTACAATATTGGAACTTAAAATGTAGTATCGAATATGAATTGATGGATTCTAATAAATGCTCCTATGAAGTGATTTGAGGTTTCAAACTTGTTGATTTCAACCTGTCATACGGTATGGTCAAGAAGGATAATGACCTAAGTTGAACTAGTAACTTTCTCTTGATAAATCATGCATTCAAGTCCTTTGTAATGGTGTAAAATCATATAATTAATTCATCTCTCACTCAAAGTAACATAAAATTGAAGGTCAAGGTGATTTGGGCCTTCAAACATCGAGCTAGGGTTTGGTGTAACAAAACCCTCTCTATGCATGCTTTTGACAAAACCAACTTGTTTGATCCTATTGACATGCTCTTAAAAATAAATTCATCTTGAGAAGTTTCATAGTGCTCATATTGTCCTTGAAAGGTGTCCCTATAGTCATGGTTAGTTAAGAATGTGCATGGTTTCTTAAACTTTATCATCTTTGCAAAGATGTGTTAAGAAAGACCGTGAATGCCCAATTTTAGAGCTTGCATAAAGAAGTTGTCTTGTGATAGCTTGACCTCTTGACTACAATGAATGATAAAATACTCCTATGTCATAATATTCATGTTTTTTAGATGCTAATAGCTCATCCTTGGTAGATTTTCATATTTTGTGTTTGGTCGAGAAAGGTGTAGAATGGCTAGAACCTCAAGATTAAACTTTGTCTTGTCAAAACAATAAACAATATGTCAAATGCATTTTTTTGAAGAATATGTGGAGTACCTTGTCTCCTAATTTGTGTTGATACAAAATACTCTCAAACCATCATCTCTAAGTGGTGAAAATAGTTGAACTCTTATCTTCCATGTCTTGACAAGCCCATTCTTGATTGGTTTCAAGTTATTCTTTGACTTAGAGTTCACAATTATGAATGAGAAGTTTGGAAAATGGATATACTCTCTATCTTGATGGTCTTTAAGAATTAATTGTTGATGGAGTCCCCCTGTAATCTTGATATTTTGAATGTATGCTTATTATCGGTGCATTTTCTCTTGATTCAAGTTTTTGAATCTCTCTAACTTTTAGTGCCTCTCATGTGTGGAACTATGAAGTGTGTGAGAAGAATGGAGATAAATAGAGAATTTGAATAATAAATGAATCATATTTGAACACTTTGTAACGTGGTTACATGATTATGACAGTTGACACATGGTTATAGAACTAGAAGACAAAGGTTTACTCGCCACATTATGATACAAAGCTTGTGTAACAAGTGGAAAAGGAAGTGTGCAGGGCCTAACTCAGATTTTATGAGTTTGTAAATAATTTTCATATGGTTGAATCATGTTTTCTTGTCTTTTATAGCTTCATGAAGAGTTATGTTAGTAAATACAATGAAAGGAATATGAAATTGATCCAAAAAGTCAGTTTCTCCTCATTTTGGAAATGTATGACTTGTCTTTTGGTCTTCTTGGTTTGATTTGAAAGGAGAAGGAAGTTGTATAGAAAATAATGTGAAGTGTAAGAGTCAAGAAAGATAAGTATTCTGATGTACAAATAGGCTAGATATTGTTTGAATATTGCTTTTTGTTGTAAAGACAAGAATGTGTGCATGTTAATTTTTGAGATAGGTGAAATGTGATAAAGAAGACTAAAACAGTGATCACAAGATGTTGATGTAAGAAAATAAGGAGAACGTGATCAAAATGTATTGATGAAAGTATGATTTGGATCTCATCAATTTTGAGTGGGTGTTTCCATTGCAAGTAGGTGCTTGCAAATTCAATCAAGTGGGTGATTGGTTTTAAATTGAAGTGGGTGCTTCATGATCATTATAACTATTCTAGAACATTTTTTCTTGATATTGCTCTAATCTATGTGGGTTTTTTCCATTATTGGGTTTCCCACCTAAATCCTTGTGTCCTCATGTGTCTTCTCTTTCTTCTTTCATGATAGTATGCTTTGATTGGTTTATGGTTAAAAGGAAATTTTATGAATGTAGTCTTGATTACTAAGATCAAATTCACAAATTTTAAAGGAACTGGTTCACCCCCTCCCTGTCTCAGTGCTTGAATTTTCAACAATTGGTATCAAATACGGTACCTTTAAGAGAAATTCTAACCACTTCAAGGAGATCCTTCTTACAAAACATGGATAGCAGATCAAGCACAAAGTGGTCTCTCCATGACCAAGTCACCTCTTTTTAGTGGAACAAATTCTACCTTTTGGAGTGTCAGGATGAGTGTATACCTTTAGTCTCTTGAATATGATATATGGGCACAGTTGAAAATGGCTACACCATTCCTAGTACACCTATCACTTCATCAAATGACAATCAAGCTCATCAGAATAACTCAAGAGCTATGAATTTCATTCTTTTTGGGCTATTTGAGGGAGAGTTTGTAAAGTTCATGCACTAAAAATTTGATAAGGAAATGTGGGACAAACTAAAGAATATATATGAGGGATATGAGAAAGTAAAAATTCCAAATTGTAGACCTATAGAACAAAGTTTGAAGGCCTAAAATGAAAGAGGATGATAACATTTCTTCATATCTGCAAATATTGAATCAAGTGACAAACATGATAAGAGGACTAGGTGTAAAGCAAGAGGAACCTGTGATTTTCCAAAAGTACTAAGGTCCCTAAATCCCAAATATGATGCAAAAGATTCAACTATAGAGGAAGCCAAGGATATAACCAAGCTAAAATTGGATGAGATTCATGGTATCTTAAGTGCATATGAATTAAGAACCTTGGGAGAAAAATCAGGTAAGAAATAAGTTGCTTTCAAAGATGAAAAAGAACCAAATCCAAAGAAGAGAAAAGATAAAGAAGAATCTGATATGGAAATTGATGATGAGAAGATAGAGGCCTTGTTTGTGAGAAAACTCAAAAGGATCAGGTAAATATAAAGAAAATTTCCCTTTAAATGTTTCAATTGTGTCCAAGTAGGTCACTTTGCATCAAAGTTTCCTCATAAGAACAAAGAGGAGAAGGATGAACATGAAGAAAAAGGTAAGAGACATATCAAGCACAAAAAGAACTTCAAGAAAGAAGGAAAGAGGAATGTTTTCAAAAGCAAAAGAAACCTCTACTCAAAGGAGGACTCAAGTTCAACTAAATCAAGTGATATCAGTAGTTACGAGAGTGAGAAGAATGAATCCTATAATGATACCTTGCTCATGGCCTTTGAAACATCATATGAATGCATCTCTAAAGGAAAAAATCATGTTGAATTTGAATACTTAGACGAAGAAAATTTTTTTTGTAGACCTTGAAGCTGAATTGGTGAGTGATCTTGAAGATTTGTAGCTGTCTAGAATGAAGTACCAAAAATTGAGATCAAAATTGAAGGATTGTGAGGATAAAATCAGCATTTATGAAAAGAGACTCAATATGAAGGAGAGAGAAGAGGAAGATGAGTTCAAATAACTAGAAGCTCAACTAGAAATAGTGTCACTATCATTCACATCTAAAGAAGAAGAGTGTGTAAGACTTAAATCAAAAGTTTAACATCTGAAGAATGAGATGGACCAAATGAAAAACAAGGTGAAGTTGTTTGAGAAGTTTTACAAAATCACACATGATCTAGTTGATCTTCTAAGTAGCCAAAGAGATGCAAGTGACAAATCAGGATTAGGATACAAAGAAGAAAACAAATATTTTGGAACAACTGATAAAAAAATGAAAAGAGTGCTCAGAATCATCTCACACTACAAACAAGAAGATAAAAATGAATCCAAGAGATGGAACAAGCACTTCAGACACTCCCATGCTATCAAATACTCCCACTCCTTTTATGGTTACTATTTTTCATGCAACATGTTTGGTCATAAAGCTATCAAATGTAAGAAAAATTCTAAAGGACATGCTAGGAATTATAATTCACAAAATATGAGAAGAGATAAGGGTGTAATTTGTTATAATTGCCAAAATACTGGACACATTACAAAGACATGCAATCAGAATCCTATGAGAAAATATGGAAAGGTATATGTAGTAAAGTCTGATCCTACAAAGAAGAAAGAACAAACTATGATAGCCCAAACAACATTTCATGTTCAAGATGAAGGTAGAATATGGTATCTTGACAATGGTTGTTCAAGTCACATGACAGGTGATAAGACCAAGTTCATTTCCCTGACTAAAAATGCCTTAGGAGGTGTTAGATTTGGAGACAATAATTCAAAAACATTGTTGGTAAAGGATCTTTAAGTCTTGATAATGGAAAATCAGTTACTAAAAATGTGTTATATGTGGAAGGTATCAAACAAAATATCCTAAGTTTCATCCAAATGTGTATGCAAGGATACACATTATTTTTCTATGACAAAGGATGTGACATCAGAGAAAGCAAGTCAAGAAAGAAGATTGGTAAATCCAAGAGAACCAAGAATAATATGTATGTGCTAAAGGAAGTCTACAAAGAAAATTGCTTTACCACTCAAGAAGATTACGATTAGCTTTGTCACAAAAGGCTTGGGAACTTGAATTTTGATAATGTTGTCAAAATAAGCTCAAAGGGATGTGTTAGAAACACGCCAAGAATGAAAAAACCACATGACACACTTTTAAAGCTTGACTACATGGAAAAAACTAGGATAAAATTCAAGTCAAAATAATATTCTATATCAAGGCCATTAGAACTGATACACACTATTACTAATCTAGTTAGACCCACAAGAACTGTAAGCATTCAAGGAGATGATTATTTCATGTTTCGATTGATGACTATACCAGGATGACTTGGGTTGCATGTTTGAAATAAAATCAGAGGCATTAGAAAGGTTTAAGGCATTCAAAGCCTTAGTGTAAAATGAAAAGAATACAAAAATCAAATTCTTGAGGTTAGATAGAGGTGGTGAGTTTTGGTCTAATGAGTTTGATGTCTCTTGTGAAGAAAATGGAATAAGAAGGTAGTTTTCATCAGCAAGGACACCTCAACAAAATGGGGTGGTTGAGAGAAAGAATAGGACAATCCAAGAGATGGCTAGGACAATGTTGAATGAGTCCAAACTTTCATATGGTTATTGAGAGAGAAGTGTGCACAACTATGTATATCTTGAATAGGGAACATATAAAAGTGAATATAAAAATACACCATATGAACTTTGGAGAGGTAGTCCAACAAATATAAAGCATCATAGGGCATTTGAGAGTAAATGTTACATTAAGAGGGATGAGGAAAATTTAGGCAAGTTTGATTCTAGATGTGATGAAGGGATATTTATAGGATATTCATTAGTGAGTGCAACATATAGGTGTTATAATAAAAGGATCCAAAAGATAGTTGAAAGCACTAATGTCAAATTTTGTGAATCGTATCCTTTCAAGATCAAACCTCAGCCTAAAAGATATGAAGAAGATGAATAATACAATTCTCCTTTCATATAAGTTCAAGAAGATGGTAAAGAGGAAGAAATCTCTCATGAAGATATAGATGAAGAACAAGAGAGGCCAGATATAAAAACACTTTCAAGAAAAGTTAAAAAGGATCATCCGGTGATCAGTTATTGGAAACAAAAATGCAGGCATACTCACAAGAAAAAAGTTGAAAATTTTGAAAATAATGAGAATATAGCCATCCTATCCATGATAGAGTCAAAAAATGTTGAAGAAGATAGAAAAGATCAACATTAGGTCAAAGAAATGAATGAGGAACTTGATCAAATTGAGAAATGTGAGACTTGGGAGCTAGTCCCTAGACCCAATAACAAATATGTTATCAACACTAAGTGGGTTTTTAGAAATATGATGAATGAAGATGGAGTCATCATAACAACAAAGCAAGGTTAGTTTTTAAAGGTGACGTGCATGTGGAAGAAGTAGACTTTGAAGAGACTTTTGCATTTGTGGTAAGGATGGAGGAAATTAGAATGTTATTATCCTATGTTATCTTTAAAGGATTCAAAGTTTATCGATGGATGTGAAGTCAACATTCCTAAATGGCACATTAGAAGAGGGGTTTACATAGAACAACCAAATGGTTGCATACTTAAAGATGAGCATGACTATGTATGCAGATTAAAGAAAGCATTGTATGGTTTGAAGCAAGCCCCTAGAGCATGGTATGCAAGGCTAGATAAGTACCTCATAGAAAAAGGATTCAAGAAAGGAGATGTTGACAAAAATCTATATGTCAAGAATGAAAATGGGCAACAAATGATAGTGATAGTATATATGGATGATATTATTTTTGGTCACAACAAAGAGAGCATGAAAAAATACTTTGTAGAGGCTATGAAACCGGAGTTTGAGATTTCAATGTTGGGAGAGTTAAAATACTTTGTTGGGCTACGAAGCTGAACCAATCAGAGATAGAAAATTTATAACTCAAGCAAAGTACATCAAAGAAATGTTGAAAATGTTTCATAAGGAATATTGCAAAGAGGTAGGCACTCCCATGATCACGGGATGCAAACTAATCAAAGAAGATGATGCTCCAAAAGTGGATCAAATGTTGTATAGGTCTATGATAGGAAAATTTCTCTATACCACATCCTCTAGGCCTAACATCATGTAGGAAGTTGGACTAGTAGGAAGATATCAGGCTGATCCAAGAGAAATTCATATGCATGTTGTCCAAATAATCTTTAGATACCTCAAACATACTCTTTCTTATGGTCTATGGTACGTTTTGTCCCAAATAACTTCCCTAGTTATTCAGACAACTTATATTTGTATTCTCATTATGATGTTTCACATTTCAAGTTGCGCGCACTTTCATAGTTTCCTTGGAACTTGGCACGAGTTTTTATTCCTTGCGTTTACCTCTATGCACCCTCCCTACTTTCCCCTTGTGTTTCCTCTTCCCTTCTCTTTTCTCGTGCTTGCTCTGTGCACTCCTTTTTACTTTTTCATTTTTTCTATCTTATTCCATTTCACCTTCGTATCTTCCTTCCGTACACCCGCATTCATTCCTAGTTTCTTACGTGCTCCTTACGTGCACATCTACATATTTGCCTTCAAATTGGCTAATTCCTTTGTGTTCCTTTGTGCTCCTTTACACTTACATACCTCGCACTTATTTCATTCTTGGTTTTCCTCATGCACCCCTTTCTTCCTTTCTACCGCGCCTTCCTTAGTTGAATGCTCGTGCCCCGCTTGCATACTTTTATCCTACATCTATGAATCCATTTCTTCCATGCACGTAACCTTCACATGCCTACCTTTTGCAGTCTCGTGCCTCTTCCTTTAGCACCTTGCACCTTCTTCCACATCGGTCACTATGCCATGTGGCAACTTTTAAGACTTAAGTGTGATATATGTAACCTATTAAAGCGCACAAACAGGCACCAAATCTTTTCAATGAATCGAGTGCATGACATGAGTCGAAACAAAAAAATAAAGGAACAGTTGGCCATCTTTCATCCAATCAAGCATGTGCCACATGTCATTGAATTTTCAGATTTTTTTAGCCTTCATACCGCAATAAATTTTTTTGCAGTGCTTAGATTCCACGTGCTGGGCTCATTTGAAAGCTATTGATGTGGGCTATACGTTGGAATTTTTAAAATCATATTTTGGCGAGATTCGGAAGGAATAAAATAGGGAAACATCTCTTAGAACATTAATGCAAACATCTAATCAACTCAACCACTTGATTTCATTCAGATTTGGCCTTCTTCCTTCTTCTACATGTGAAAAAGACATGGGAGGCACATTTGTCACTTTTGCAGGTGGATTTGTAGGCATTTATTGTTTACTTTTGGTGGTTGGAAGTTTGAATTTGAGTTTATCTCTTCTTTCTCCTCCTCTTCTCCCCTTCTTCTCCTATAAAATGTAGATCTCTTCTCATTAAAATAGATCCCTCTTTGTTGTAATGGAACCATGCCAAAATGGTGGTTGACTTTCCACGAGTTTTAGAACTTAGACTTGGTCTCTGTAATGTATTCCCACCTCTTGCCATGAATGTAAATGAATGTGCATCCTTAAGCAATAAAATCAGATTTTGTGGCTCTTTTATTTGTCCTTATTCCATTTTGTTGTATCTCTCCTCTTTGTTTACATTTTTGGCATGTTGTGTGTGCTTCATACTTGCAGTTTTCATGTTCATGTGTTGTCAGCGCGTGGAAAGTTGTGTGTGTGATTCTTTTCGTGGCACATGCCTATCCACCCTCTCTCCCATACTTTCTCACTTTCCTTCCTCTCATGGAGAGCAATTTACCTTAATTCGGTGCTATCACCTTCCCTTAGCTTAGGATTTCCTTTATGCATCTCCTTCTCTCCTGGTCCCTTGGAATCGTATAGTAGTAATAGATAGCTTCATTTCTAGCATTAGGAGTAGTGTTAGCATTGAAATAGGTAGAGGAACTAGCCTTCTCTAGAGGTCTGTCTCAAGTGTGCAAGGTCCCACAACTTTGATACATTCCCATTGTTGACTCAATGACCTAGTTTGACTCGATATGGGACATGGGTGCAAGTTCTATCTCCAACAGTTGTTGGCACACCCAGTGGGACAAGTTTGAATAGTTATACATCTTTATCTCAGAAATTTTGATGTGTTATTGTTGAGATCCATCCTTTAGAGGAATTTCTAAGAACATCTGGTGACTCCACTTATTAAATCCATCCATTGTCTCATTCACAAACCTCCCCTAAAATTATTTCATTCATTTCATTTATTTCCATCGTTCCATTTCCCTCTTTTGAAGTTGTGCAATCATGACTTCATTCCCTTCCTGGAACTCTCACTTGCAGCAGCAATACCAGTTTCTTATGTTACCATAATTTCAATACTTTCCTCCAAATCATTTTTCGAGCCCCATCAAGAATATGCATATAACCCAAGCCCTCTAGTGAATATGGTTATCTTTCTAACCATGTTGTTTTCCAAGAACAGGTTTTGTAGATGATGGCGGTATTTCTATAGCAGATGTTAATTTTTAGAGGTAGGTGCAAGAAATGGAGATGAACATGATGCAGCTTAAAAGTTAAATGCTCAATAAAGGTAGCTAGAGTTGGCTTCAAGGTCCCTTGTCCATGGGTCGGCCATGTGCCATGTTGGTTCAACACCCAATAGAAGTCATGCTTTATTGTTGAGATGTTGCCCTAGATTACAGAATGGGATGAAGAAATGGAGGCTCATAAACCTAATTCTAGACAACCATATCAATGGGACAACCCCGCATTTCCATCCTACACCCTCCCAATCTTCCTCCCCAACCAACACCATCTCAACCCATTGCGCATGTTCCTAGATTTCTACATGCCGCCCCTATTAAGAATTCCATTTCTTCACCCTCTCTAACACGTACTTTCATTCCTCATGCATGCATCGTCTTTCCTTTAGCGTGTATCCCTTATACACCCATTTCCCCCTTCTAGGTCCCCTCTATCTAACCGTGACGTAAATGAACAACCCTACCTATGTATCATCCCCAACCAATATCATCATGTTTCGACGACTATAGAACTGTTGAAGAATGGTGTGACTCTGATTGGGAAGATGAGATCATGCAAAGTAAGTAAAAGAGGGTGCTTATTTCAAGAGAAGATCAGCTAGTTTCAGAGGGCATAGTTTTGGAGGAGACAAAGTTGTTTTTCGAGGCGTACGGTGCGCAGATCAACCTATAAATAACCTCCTTCAAGAAGAGGTTTTGCATGATGATCCCATTTCATGGATCAAGCTTTAAGAAAATGGGAAAAACACAAGGATCAGACCATGCCCAATCAGATATTTGGCTAGTCTAGAGCCAAAGATAAAGTTTCACCGATCATGCTCACTTCAGAGCATGAGGTAGAACTTCAACGTGCCAAATTTCAGCAAAGCAACGCCTTCCGAGTTCATATACAAAACAATTAAAAGAGGTATTTATTGTGTTTTTGTTGATACTTTGAGCAGGGTGAAAGACCATCTTCAGGATAATTTTTCACTCTTGATAAAGACCATGTTCAACGCCAAATCAGTTACATGGTCACAATTTGTGAGGAAAGGCAGCTACTTCTCCCTACTTGTTGTAGGTTTTACTTGAGCTCCCTTTGCCTCTGGTTAGTATAGGTTAGTTTAGGTTTTCTTTTAGTAAAACAAGTGCTCACACACACTCTGCATGTTTCCCCTTGGAACATGTATGATTTTCCAGCTTTTGTACATAGTTGTTTCTCAAGCATACTCCTCTCTAGCGTTATATCCTTTCTTTTACACATCGCATGCCCTTTTATTGCCTAGGATGGCAGTTCAATTTTTAGAAGAGGCAACACTTTCCAACAACCTCGCACAAAGTTGTACAGAGTTAGACAAGTGCTTTAAGTCACTACAAGGGTGTTCTTTGAAATTGTAGATCAGATCTTCATGTTTCCATATAGTTTCCATGCCTAATGGATGCTTCTAAGGCATTATTCTCTTCATCTTTCCCTTTGTGTTTCCTCTTCCCTTCGCTTTTACTTGTGCTTTCTCCGTGTGCTCCTTTTTCCTTTCCCATTTTCTTCTATCTTCTACCATTTCACCTTCGCACCTTCCTTCCGTGCACCCAGTTTCATTCCCATTTTATTGCATACTCCTTGCACGCACATTTACATACTTTCCTTCAAATCGGCTAAGTCCTTCCCATGCCTTCGTGCTTACACACCTCACACTTCTTTCATTCCTAGTTTTCCTCATACGCCCCTTTCTTCCTTGTTATCATGCCTTCCTCGTTTAATGATTGTGCCTCACTTGCATACTTATCTCTTATAGGTATGCATCCATTTCTTCTACATGTGTCACCTTCGTACACCTAACTTTTTGTAGTCTCGTGCCTATTCCTTTCACACCTTGTGCCTTCTTCCGTGTCACCACTATGCCACGTGGCAACTTGTAAGACTTGAGTGTGATACACGTAACCTATCAATGCGCACCAAAGAACGCATCGAATCTTTTCAATAAATCAAGTGCATGACTTGTGGCATAAAAGGAAATGTTGGCCATATTTAAGCCAATCATCATATTCCATGTGTCCTTACGTGTTCATATTTTTGTAGCCTTCTTAACGTAATAAATTTTGCTGCAGTTGTTTAGATTCTCATGCGCTTGTGCTCATTTGAAATATATTGACATGGGCTACATGATGGACTTTTCAAAATCATATTTTGGTGGGATTTGGCAAGTAGAAAATATGGAAACATCTCTCGAGAATGTTAATACGACATCTAATCGACTCAACCATCATATTTCATTTAGATTTTGCCTTCTTCCTTCTTCTTCTACATGCCAAAAGATATGGGCAAAGTGCATCCATCACTTGGCAGTAAAGATTTATAGGAATTTATTTCTTTTTGTTAGTCATTGGAAGTTTGAATATGAGTTTCCCTCTTATTTCTCCTCCTCTTCTCTCCTTCTCCAATCAAATGTAGAGCTCTTCTCATTAAAATAGATCATTTTTTGTCAGAACGACACCATACCAAAATGGTGGTTGACTTCCCACAATTTTCAAACCTTGGACTTGGTCTCGCAATGTATTTCTTCCTCCCGTCATGAATGTAAATGATTGTGCGTCCCTTAAGTAATAAAATCAAGTTTTTTGGAACTTCTTTCTGTCCTTCCATTTTTTTATATCTCTCCTCTTTGTTTACATTTTTGGTGTGTTGTGTGTGCTTCATACTTGCAGTATCATGTTCATGTGTCGTTGGTGCATGGAAAGATGTTTGTGTGGTTCTTATCTGTGGTACACACATGTCTACCCTCTCTCCTATGATTTCTCACTTTCCTTCCCCTCATGGAGAGCGATTGACCCTTTTTCGATGTTATCACCTTCCTTAGCTTAGGATTTCCTTCTTGCATCTCCTTCTCTCCCTAGTCCCTTGGAATCGTAAAGTAGCAATAGATAGCTTCATTTCCAACATTAGGAGTAGTGTTAGCATTAGAAATAGGTAGAGGAACCGGCCTTCTCCGGAGGTCTGTCTCAAGCGTGCAAGGTCCCACAACTTTGAGAATGTCCCAATGTTTTTCTCAATGACCCAGCTTTGACTTGATCGGGACACAGTCAAATTTTGAGCTCCAAAATTACCCAAGGATTAAATACTTCAATCTAAAAGCATACAAAAATGGTGATTGGGTGGGTAATGTAAATGATAGAAAGAGCACTAGTGGTGGGGTTTTCTTTCTAGGTGAATGTCTTGTGTCCTAGATCAAGTAATAAGTAATCCTCAATAGCATTATCTACTTGTGAAGAAGAATACATTATAGCTACTACATGTTGTACACAAGTACTATGGATGAGGAAAACATTGAAATACTACAAAGTGGAGTATGAAGGTACCACGCTTATCTATTGTGACAACATAAGTGCAATCAATGTGTCCAAGAACCTTATAATGCATTCCAAGACCAAACACATCCCAATCAAGTACCAATTTTTGAGAGAGCAATTAAGTGAGTGAAAATTCAAACTTGAAAATGTTCCTATCAAAGAGAAACTAGTAGATCTTTTTACAAAACCATTACCAAGAGAAACATTTGAACATTTGAGACATAAACTGGGTGTTGTGCCTACTCCTAAAATTCATTAAAGACATTCCAGCAAGGGGAGCTAATAAAAATTTCTTTAGCTCCAAGAAATGAGAAGAACATGCATGGACATAGGGGAGCATGGTCCTTGAGCAGATGCCTTTTTCATTCATGGAAAAAGGGGGAGAATGACAAGGTGAAGGAGTTGTTTTCCATCAATGACAAAGGGGAGTTTGTTGAAAAAGTTGTCATTGATGTCAAACAAGCTTGAGCATGGGATTGAGTAGGTATGTCACTCTTCATGAGATCTTTTTGAAGTATGTTATAGTGTCTTGTGTCTTGAATTTTAGTGTCTCACTTTGATTCAAGGTATTTTCATTGGTTTAAGGTCATAACATGGAGTCATCATGGTGTCATGAGTTCATTGGCAAAGTGTAATGTGTGTCTCAAGGACTCAAGAATGGTCAATGAGTTGTCCTTTTGTTTATATCAGTGTCTATATTATTTTCTTGAAGTCGGATTTATGTCCCATTGCTCTTTAGGTGTCTCCAAGGGTTAAGTAGTGGTTGGTTTAGGAGTATGCTTCAATGCATTGCTTAGGTGTGTCTCAAAGTCTCAAGGTAGAGTGAGCTTGTAAAAATTCTTGGTGCTTGATATGTAGTAAAACTATGTTCAAGGTGTCTCCTAAGGTATCTTAGAGGTGTGAGAGTGGTCACTTAGTGCTCATCAAATCAAATTTTGTGGTCAAAGTGGAAAACAAGCTAAACTAGGCCTAGTATAAAGGCATATTCCTAGCAGGTCATGGTGAATGATGTCTTGCAGGTATGATATGGATGTTCCACATTTGTGAAGGATGGAGAAGCCTTGTAAAAGGAATTTGAAGGAGAAAAATTTCAAAATCGGGGCTTTGAAGCCTTAAGGAGACTTAGTGTAAATGAAGGCCTAAGAACGTGCTTATTAGTCATAGGAAAATGAGATGGGACAAGAAAATGCAAAGTTCACAATGAAAAAACAACTTTTTGAGATATTATATGAGTGAGCCTTGATGGTGTAAGCAAAAATTCAAGGCTAGAAAGTGAAAATCAAGGTTGTAGAGACAAATTCTCCAAGACCGAGTTTTTGAGAAGTGTAAATTAAGCACCTCCACTTCATATCAGTCATTATAAATTGTCATAGGTTCATCAAATAAGTCATAAGAGACTTTTTGGAGGAAATTTGGATTAAAAGCTAATGTAAAATTTCTAAAGTCAAAATGGTGAAATGAAAAAGTTCTAACCATTTTTCTAAGCTAGTTTAAAGTCCTCCATAACTCTCTCCTTGAGAGATAGAAGAAATATGAAAGGTATGGACATAAAATGAATTGGTTAATCTCATCTAAGGTCTTAGACATGCAAAGGAATCTCTATGGGTCATAAAAACTATATGTACATGTAAATGAGTGATTGTAAGGTACATAAAGGTACTATTTTTATTGAAATTTGTAGGTATAGGCATATGGAAAATTCTTCATGAAGAAAAATTAAATGGTCTAGATAGCTTATGATGTCCTTCAAATGATCATGAAGTGTCTTGAGAAAGGTATGTGAAGAAAACCTGAATTGAAGATGTATTTATTTTGTCTATCGTTGGACTATACATAATATAACCAGTCATGGTGTTTTGAGAAAGTGTTCATGTGTAAACCTGATATTGGAGCATAATAAGGTTATGAGTACCTGATACAAGCCTAGGATGACTTTAGGTCTCAAACTTGTTGATTTTCAACTTTCATACTGGTATGGTCAAGAAGGCTAATGACCTGAGTTGAACTAGTAACTTTCTCTTGATAAATTGTGCATTCAATTCATTGTTAATTGTGTACAAGACCCTAATTAAGTCATATCTCACTCACAGTAACATAAAATTGAAGGAAAAGGTGAATTGAGCCTCCAAACATCAAGCTAGGGTTTGGTGTGTCAAAACCCTCTCTATGCATAGTTTTGAGAAAACCAACTTGTTTGATCCTATTGACACACTCTTAAAAAATAAATTAATCTTGAGAAGTTTCATAGTTCTCAATAGTGTCCTTGAAAGGTGTCCCTATAGTCATGGTTAACTAAGAATGTGCATGGTTTCTTCAAATTTCTCATCTTTGCAAGATTGTGTTGAGAAAAGCGTGAATGCCCGTTTTAGAGCTTGCATGAAGAAGTTGTCTTGTCATAGCTTGACCTCTTGACTACATTGAATGATAGCATAATGTTATGTCATCATATTCATGTTGTGTAGATGCTAATAGCTCATCCTTGGTAGAGTGAGTGTCATGTTCTATGTTTGGTGAGAAAGGTGTAGAAGGGCTAGTACCTTGAAGATAAAACTTTGTCTTGTCAAACAGTAAACAATATCTCAAATACATTTTTTTAAATAATATGTGGAGTACCTTGTCTATCTAATTGGATTTGATATAAAATACTCTAAAACCATCATCTCTAAGTGGTGAAAACAGTTGAACTCTTATCCTCCATGTCTTGACAAACCCATTCTTGATTGGTTTCAGGTATTCTTTGACTGAGAGTTCACAATTATGAATGAGAAGTTTAGAAAATGGCTATACTCTCTATCTTGATGGTCTTCAAGCCTTCATGGTTGTTTATGGAGTCTCTCTGCAATATTGATATTTTGAATGTATGCTTAATATCAATGCATTTTCTTCTCAAGTTCAAATCTTTCAAAATCTCTAACAAATTTAAGTGCCTCTCATGTGTGGAACTATGAAGCTGTGTGAGAATAATGCCGAGAAATGGATAGGGTAAAGAGTATATAAATAATATTTGAACAATTTGTAATATGGTTATGTGTTTGTGACAGTTGACACATTGTCGATAACTAGAGGACAAAGGTTTACTCGCCACACTAGTAGACAAAGGTTTTGTGTGATTAGAAAGGGAAGTGTGTGCAGGGCCTAACTCAGATTTTCTAAGTTTGTAACTAATTGTTAGATATTTGGAGCATGTTATGTTGTCTTTTATAGGTTCATGATGTGTTATTTCATAAAATACAATGAAAGGAATATGAAATTGATCCAATAAGGGTAGTTTTTTCTCATTTTTGAAATGTATGACTTGTCTTTTGGGCATCATGGTTTGAGTTGAAAGGAGAAGGAAGTTGTATAAAAATAATGTGAGTGTAAGAGTCAAGAAAAATAAGTATTATGGTGTACAAATAGGCTAGATATTGTTTGAATATTGCTTTTTGCTACAGATACAAGAATGTGTGTGTGTAATTTGTGAGATAGGTGAAAGGTGATGAAGAAGAGTTGAAATTGTGATCACAAGATGTTGATGTAAGAAAATAAGGAGAAGGTGATCAAAATGTATTGATGAAAGTCTGATTTGTAGCTAAACAATTTGGAGTGGGTGCTTCCATTGCAAGTAGGTTCTTGTAAATTCAATCAAGTATGTGCTTGGTTGTGAATTGAAGTGGGTGCTTCAAAACTAAAGTAGGTGCTTCATGATCATTGTAATTGTTGTAGAACATTTTTCTTGATATTGCTTTGATCTCTGTGGGTTTTTTCCCTTATTGGGTTTCGACCTAAATCCTTATGTCCTCGTGTGTCTTCTCTTTCTTCTTTCATATCAATAGTATGTTTTTATTCGTTTATGGTTAAAAGGAAATTTGATGAATGTAGTCTTGATTGCTAAGCTCAAATTCACAAATTTTGAAAGGATTTGATTCACCCCTCCCCCTCTCGGTTCCTAAATGTTCAAAAGTAACATTGTGAGCGATATCCTATGTTTAAAACCCACTTTTCACAGTCTATCTTGTTTGCACACTTACTAGTTACATTGTCTTCTATTGTATGCTTCCTACTTTTTCTACTAACACATGTTTCTAGCCACTTGTTCACATGTACCTTAGTTTCTACCATGCAAATCCCCTACCCCCTGCACGTAGCATCTTCATATAAACATCAATTCCTCTCCTTTGGGCCACATTCTCCTACCAACATCGCATACACCCCAAATGAGGAGGGCATACATTAAGTGAAAAATGAACCCTATAGCACCTCGAATCTATAATAAATATATGCATAGTACTGAAACAACATAGACACACAAGTCACATAACATCCCAAAATCTAACTTGGGTCCTTAGCACAACACATACACTACTTCCCAAAGATCAAAAAGTATCACCTGGTACATGTTTCCTCCCGGGTACTAATGTTTTTAGGGCACACATAATCAATTTATCATATCATAACAATCTACAAAATTTTTTAGAGAATTTTCACGGCTACATGCATAGTCCTCTAGTTACATAATGCATGTAATCTCCTTTAATTGGTATAACTTTGAACTAATTCGGAACAACCGGGATAATAGGAACAATTAAAGGGTGTACCATCTATAGTGGTGCTTATTGTGCAGAGTCATGGAAGGAGAGTAAAACTAGACCTCTCTTCCCAACACTTTCTCTTTGGTGTAAGATCGCCCAAAACTCGCAATAGGCATGATATTGCCCAAAAACTCACACTTGGCATGAGATCGTGTTGGTGTAAGAATGCCCAAAAACTCACTCTTGGCATGAGATCACCAAAAAAACTTTCTCTTCACAACATTGCAAGACACTTTTCTATCCTTTACACTCTTTTAGATCAGTGCATGCTTTCCTTTCTTTGCTACGTTTACACACTTCTACATACTTTACATAGATTTTTCAATACATGACTTTGAGTACTTTTTCACTCTTCTTTTGTAGGTTCGTCCTTAATACGCTATAAGAATCAACCTACTCTAGCAAAATACAATCACAAAAATAGGTACAAGCTACACATACACTTCACCCCTAGGGTCACTTTTCTTTCCTAGTCTCCACGCTTCACTTTGCAATTATTCCACGCTTCACTTGTCCACTCGGAATTCATTTTTCCACACGCTCTATAAGATCATAAGGTATGCATATATTATCTACTATATGTTATCGATTATTCGCTCAAAAACATAAAGTGGGGGAAAATGTACACACAAAATAATGCACTTGGGTATAATTCTAGGTCCTAAAAGCATACTAACATTTACATGATTGATAAGCAAGAAAAATAGTGGTTGACAATTATCTTTGGCCTCTCTTCTTTGTTTCTTATTGTATCTTTGGTCTTGCACACCCCACATCTCGGTCAAAACTTTACTTGTTTATCTTTCATGGTTTTCATTACACCAAAGATTTAGCCTAGGACAATAGCACCTGTGTGCTCTTGTCCCCTCTAGGAACCCTTGACCCTTTTCTATTTTACTCACTCTTTTTGGGTCTCTTTTATCTTTTGAGCATCTATTTCACTTATGGGTTGGCCTTCCAGTTGTTAACAACAAAATTTAAACATGGGAATCATAAAAATACATAGTTATGTTTTTAAAATGAAGGACCAAGAACTAAGCATTACTATTATCACCTAAGCTTGCATTCCAAAGGCACTAAAGTACTCTAAAGGCATCCATCTAGCATCCATTCAAGGGACAAGGGCTACATCAAATCTGCATACACAACATAGAAAATGGAAGTTCATTTTATTCCATTCACACATTTTACTACATTGCTACATTCTAGCTACAACCCGTTATCAAGTGCAACTTGCACAAGGGAATCCTAGGGCATAATTCTCACACACATACACAAGAACTACATAGAGTCTAAGATGTAATGGAGTTCTTAGTTGTAAGCTCACTCTATCAAGTGACCACCATGGTCAGTCCAACTCCCCATTCTACATCTTTATTTTTAGGTTTGATGTGGTTTGTGGGCTTGTTTAGGTTGATCTTTATCTTACGCAAGTTATAGGTATCTTCGGCGCGCAAGAAGTGATCACGAGGAAATAAGCGTGACACTCTTACGAGAGTGAAAACTAGATTCGACCATTTTCACGGTCATGGGTGCCCAGATCTAGTCATTAGCACCCGGTGCGCCCTTGTCCGCTACGGGTGCCCTTGTCCAACATTGTCATGAGCTTATGAATTTACAGGACCGATTCTGACATTGTTTGCATCAAGTTCAAAATTTTACCCTTTCCTAGATTAGTTCTAGATCGAGCATATATTAGTTAAGTCTCGTTATCTATCTTTTGTGCTTAGGATTTTTACTTTACATACTTATTTGTTTGTGTCACATTTTATCTTAGCATCTATATATCATTGTTTGCAGCAGCGATTACTTATGTAATAGGGTTTAATAAATTCCATTAAATTAAATCAGTCACTAACTCCTTTTGCTTTATCTCCTCTTATGAATATTTTCTCTGCTATTTTGAAGGAAATTATCAATCTTATTAATGTCTAAGTTGAGGGGGTTATGGAATACCACCTCCAACAACTCGTACTTAGCATTTGTCTTAGTCTTCTCGCGAATACAAGTTTGTTAGCTCTTCCCGCGAGTTTTGCATTATATAATTCAGTATCAATGACTCTTTCAACTATCAAATATTCTATAAAACATGAATAGTTATCCCAAGCAAAGTGACTTGAAGAGTGGCTGCAATATTTTCTTGAGTAATTTCTTCAAAGGAAAGATTGGGTTGATAAACCGGAACTTGAATTGATGGGATAGTCATAGATTAAGGAATGTGTGGAACTCTTTGGGATTCCATTAATTCTTGTTTTCATCTAGTTTTTAACATCTTTTATTATCCTTATTACATTAGTATGATCTTCTTCTTCATCCAAGATCCTTTCCGCAACATAGAAATGGAAATTATTATGACATTTTCTCCAAATAAAACACCTTAGATCAAGTAGAGATGTCTTATTGAGTATTTTTGAATCAAAAAGTACTAGACTCGTAAGATAGGAGGATTTCCAATGAGAGTCATTTGTTTAAATGATTCATTTGTGAAGGAAAATCCAAATGCATGCAAAGGGTATTATGACCAAGATCTAACACTAGTGCAAGTTTTTTTATCCCCAAAGTAGATTTGTCAAATAATTGTTGGCATGTGATTTTTCACATGTGAAAAATATGACAACAATGTAAAGGGAACATAGTCCCTCCTCAATGATGGGTGCGTTTCCTTTAATGAAAAAAATTAATATACATTAAAAATTGTACATGGGGGTATTTGTAAGAAAATAATATGAGAGTAAGAAGTGAAAAAGAAGTGAGAGAAAATGAATGAGGAAGTAAAAAGGGGGTACATGCAAGATTAAGAAAATGTAGATCAAAACTTGAACCTAATTTAGAAACCATTAGAGTATATGAGTGAAAATTGAATAAAAGGTGAAGAATTCATAGAGAGAAAAGGTTTCACATTCATTAAACATAGGAATAATAAATTCTTAAGAAAAGAAACAATTACAAGACATAAGGTTCTCCTCAAATGCTCTTTTATTCATCTTTGTACAAGAACGTAAAGTTTCTCATAAGTTTTCTCAACAAAAATATTTTTCTCCTTTATCCAAAAGTTCATTACAAATGATATCTAACTTTTTTAATAACCCAAAAGTTGGTTAAAAAGTAGTTAGGGTTTCTTATGACATCACATTAGGACTAAATTAATTCATATTAATAAATTAACTTTATTTTAATAAGTTATATCACTTTATTAAAATAAGTTTATAATTCTGGGTGACTTAAATAAATTATTTCAAATATCTCAAAAGAGTGGGTACATGTGGACCCCACTTAGACAATGACATGGCAACACATAAACAAGACATTGACACATGGATCCAACATGATACTTAGGATTAGTTCCTTACCCATTGGGACAAGAGTCAAACTATCTTGATCATATGAAAAATGAGCTCATAGGTGACTAATAGACACTAAAAAAAAACATTGGAAATATTATTTTAAAAATCCTAGGTCCAAGCATCTCGCAACTTTGAATTTTTTTGAACTTCTTAAGTGATTCCATCAATTTTGGATCTTTAGGGGAGTGGTGAGGCGTAAGGAAAGTCTCTCAAATGACTTGTACTTCACAAATCCGCCAAAAACTACATGAAATTTCACAATTTTCTCTTCTATGTTGGTGAATAATTTTGGAGTTTGAGGATCTTATTAGGAAATTAGAACCAAAACATGTCAAAGAAGCATATTGATAACTAGATCAGTCAATTTATCCTTGAAATGATGTACTGAGATCCTTTGATTGTGTTCACTAACGAAGTTCCGAGGACCTCTTCAATGAAGTCCTAAATTGTGCACATAGATGTTTCTCCCTTATATTTTACATCATCAAATTGAGCTTGAACATCATCAAACACCATCTTTATAAATTTATAAAAATTCATCCACTCGATGTGATGTCCACAATGATTGAAATCCAAAGTTTCCTCACTAACAAGATATGAGAAACCCATTTGGGTGAGTTCTCATATATTAAGAAAATTTGTATCAAGAGTGGTTATTTTGATTCGAGAGACTCTCCAAAATGTAGGATCGAATCTAGATAAGTTGAATCTTATCATAGATTCTCATGGCTTCATCAATGACTCACGAAAGTTGTATTAAAACATTCTCAATCCACACCTTCGTTGCACAACCCCTATTGTTTATCTCTTTTGATAATACAAGACATCTCTTGATTTTGTATCACCATTATAGTAGGAATTTGAACAGTAGAAGAGATCAGATTGATTAGGTGTTGCATATATGCAATTAGCTTTCTATTCTCTTCTTTGAGTTGAATGGTTTGAGATTTATACTTCTTTATTCATCGTAGAACAATATCAACCGATTCACGAGCATGGGCCACATCATTTTCCATGGTTGATTTTCTAAGCATCACTCTAGAAACTTCATAGTCAACAACATTCATTTCTCTCTTATCTTTATCAACCACCAGTGTTGTTATGTCGGTGTATCAAAATCCATTATCGTTCACCGCAACATTAATGATAACTTTGGACTTCTTAGGAGTGCAAAAATTGGTCATTAATGCAATGGCCTCAAGATCGATTATGAATTCTTGGCTATTCTCTTTCACTTCTTGATTTCCCATGGAGCCAAGAGGAAATTTATTCAACTAACTCGCCGCATATGATCCTTACATTTTGTGGCGCTTACTCTTGAATTGGTGTAAAGTTATAAAATTTGGGAGGTAAATAAATAGAATATTCATGTTTATGATGAGGAGTTGCTGCAATGACTTCATGAAAATGGGGAAGGTTATAAAGCACCCTTGGGATATGAAGGCTTGACCGAGTTAGAGATCCGAATCATTAAAAATTTGTCCCGATCTCATACCATAAATTGCTTAGGTGTTTTCAATCAACCCGTGAGAATTGGAATTACCGTGAGATGATGAATGATAGCTCAATTGTGATATTATAGAGACATTCTCCTTTCCCTCATTTTACTCCTTCCTTGTCTCATGTTCACTTGTTGAAGGTTGATTTTGAGCTAATTTGACCTTCATTGCCTCTTACTTGCTTGTGTGTGTGATGAAGCTTGTGTGGCAAGGTGAGAGGATGATTGAGTAGTTTGTGCAATTCTCCTCTCAGTTTGATTGGTTGATATATGGTCTTCATATGTATTTTTATCATTTATTGTACATCAAGCCTACTCTTTCTCTTACAAAGAAAGGCTCCTCTTGATCACTTGTTGGATTTTATCATAAAGTGATGTGTCATCTCACCTAGACCAGTTGATTTTGGGAAAAGATGATGATGCAATTAAATTGTATTTACAATCAACCATATCGAGGCCATTATTAGTAACTCCATGAGGGGCATCCTTCAATTTGAATGTGACTATTTGATCCAAGGTCATTTTGGAGTAGTCACGACTCCAAACTATGAATTCATATGCACAATTGTCCCGATAGGATTCCACTTTTGTATGGTGTGTGTTTTCATCCAGAGAATATTTTCCATGAACCCATAGATATCAAATTCCCATCTCCTTACAAATGGATGTAATGTCATGACAGTCATTTCTTTATCCATCATCTCTTCAAGATATAAATATGGACACTTTTACAATATAATAGAGATAGAAAAACAAGTGTCTTCATGTTAAATTTACTATGCTAATGGAAAGGAACTAACACCTAGTAGTCCCAAAGAAAAGCTAAATCTACCATTAACATTATGATTAGATCTTAAAGGAAACTAGCTATTTTTCATAAACATGAATTGAATCAACTAATGCTAACCATTCCTACTCTATTAATGTATGATTACTCTACAACATGAGCCTCTTTAGATCATGAGTAATCAAATTTGTGTGTTTGATTACCAAAGAGAGGGAAGGATCTCACCAAGAAATGGCTACAAGGCCAAACTTGGATCTTCCTTTCTACTCAAAAATGGTAGAATGGATGCAAGAGATGAAGTAGCTATTCCAAATCAATGGAGAATGCTCTTAATCATATGTTTTATATGATAATACTAGAAAAAGTATGGTGTAAGGTGTGAAGGATGTATGAGGGTCCTTTATATAGCTTTCTATTTTGAGAGAAGCTTGCATCTTGGTGCATGTGGGATAAAGGATAAAGTAGATTTAGACTTGTTAAGCTTGATTAGTGGAATTAACAAGTGATTAGCAACTCATAAGAATTGGGGTAATTTAATTAAGTAAATAGGATTAATTAATAGGCTAGAATAAGCTTTGAAATCCTTTAGAGATGATTTGGAGGGAAATGGGGTGATTTTGAATGGTTGGAAGATGGATTTTAACCAATAAGAGGGTTTATTGATTAAATACAAGGGTAAATAGGCTTAATTAACTAATAATAGCTAATTGTTCGATCAGAAGAGGATTATAACTAATGAAGTGTCATTAATTGGCATCCGGAATGTGATAAAGGCTAGTTAATTAACAAAGTGTCATTAATTGACCAAAATAGAGGGAAACATTAGTTAATTAGTGGAAAATCACTAATTATAATGGAAATGATGGAAAAGAGGGTAATTAGTGTAATTTTAGCAATAAAACTGCATAAGCAGATTTTAGGTGTCTATAGAAGCACCGAGATCTATGATTTTTACCTAAGAAGCGGTTCACTAATGCTATTTGTCATGAAAGCTCCATGAGGGCCCACTTGTCATTCACGTATTTTGGAAACTTATAAGGCACTCCATTGTATCTGCCAACTTGAATGTATGAGAAAGTGGAAAATTGGATGAACCATGAGCCCCATCATACCCTCTTTAGCTTGATACAAGAATCCACCTTTTGTCTTGTATATGAGCATCTTGATGACATAGAAGAGAAAGGCATCATTGACATGGTGGAAGTGATGCATACTATATTTGAACTCAAGCTGCGGATAATAGTGGAAAACACTATTTTTCCCAAGTGTCATTGTGCCCCTAGTCTCTAGACCGATGAAAACCCGTCTTCGTGACATTGCATAGACTAGGTAGGAAGTCATATAAAAATGACCAACCATCTTCACTTCAACCGAATGTGGATGGAAAGTATAATTGATGATTGTGTCCTAATCCATGGTATGCCTTTGATCCAGAATAACATAGATGAAATTATACATCCAAGGTTGGAAATAGCATGTAAATGAGGTGTCAAACACTACTCCAGGTGATCATATCTCCAATTTCATGATGAAACTCGCCCTGGGAAATTCTCAGGAAGTGTGTTATCATGAGTTCTCTTGTTGACCAGTCAATTCTTATTCATCACTTTGGAACATTTCGGTGGATCTTCGTCCTAATATTGTTGTGCATAATCCTTAGTAATCTCAGGGTTCTCCTCATACTACAAAACTTTGAGCAATTCTTTAATGTGTTCGGACATGACCGGGAGGACATACTCATTGTTACTATTAAAATTCATCTTCTTTCAGGGGATTGTAGTGCTCTTCACAAGAAACGATGAGCTCTAGGAATTGAATGACATTAGAAATGTTGTTTCTTGTGGTAAATTGTTTTGGTACATGCGCTAAGAAAATAATGTGTGGCCCTTAGACTAGGTCATGTCAATAAATCAAATCATAATAACACACTATTAATGTTTCCTAAATTGGTTTTCATTATATGGTCAATCCGAAATGACCGTGGATGCGAAGGTATGACACCTTGAAATTCATATTTTAATGTTGATTTGTTTGATGTTGACATTTTGAGGTAGAAGCAAGGAAAAATGAGCAAATGGAGACACAATTTTTGGTGTCGGGTCCTTGTCTCCGGGTCTACCACAAAAATGAAGAAAACATGATTTTATTAAATTTGTCTTTTTACAATACAAAATTTATCCCATTCAAATCATGTAAAATTAAAAAATAAAGATATTTTACCATTTGAATTCTTTACACTATTGCTCAAATATTGCTCCAAGTGAGTTCTAGCACCACAATAAGCTCGTATTATTATTGTTTTTAAATTTAATTTCTCTATGTTGCACATTTCTATTTACAAAATATTCCCCTTTCTTATATTTTTCTTCTTCTTTGTATTCTCCTTTTCTTCTATGTGTTGCTACACATCTATTTTCTTCTTCTTCTCTCTTTTTCTTTTCTTCTCTCTGTATATTCCGAGATGCATCTCTCTATTTTCTCTATCTTCTCTTTTGTGTTGATATACGAATTAATTAATAATCTTCTCGATCTCCCCTTTTATATCATAGTCGTATATATTTAAAAATACGAGACTTACTTCCCGTTAAAAGAAATGCCACAATATAAAAATATATTTATATTAAAATACACCGGGTCCCCATAAAAACCACAACTTATATAGAAAGGGTAACCTGAAATATTAATTCATCCCACCTAAATCGGGAGGTTCATGTCCGTCATGGGATGGGTAAAGGGAAATCCATAGAATGCAACCATGTGGAATGATGGATGGAGGGGAAATAAACATTCAATGGCTAAAGAATTAAAGTCGGTCAGCAAAGTGGTTGGGAGGAGCGGCAAAACAAATTTCAAATAGGTATTGGGATCGAGATTATAGCTCGTAATAAATTTTGACACTCCCCCTTAATCTTGAGCCAAAGTGAATTAATCTATGGAGTTGGACGCTCCATCTATGACGCCAAAATTTTCTCTCAAATGCTCAAACCTTTCCTTTGACAAAGGTTTGGTGAAAATTTCAGCTAGCTAGCTACTTTGACCTGCAAAATTTGAGCTCAATTTCTCCTTTCTCCACCAATTCACGAATGAAGTGATACTTAATTGCAATATGTTTGCTTCTTCCATGAAAAACTAGATTTTTAGATAATGCTATAGATGACATATTGTCACAATAAATCACAAAACCTCTTTTTTTTTTCTTTTCATGCAAACTCCGAGAGGATTCATTTTAACCGAATCCTATAACAAGCGGTTGAGTTTTCTATAATATACTTTGCTTTGGTGGTGGACAAAGAAACAATGATTGTTTCTTTGAAGCCCATGAAATAGCTCTGATCCAACATTAAACACATATCTAGATGTGCTCTTTCTATCATCCATACTTCTTGCTCAATCACTATTTGTGTATCCAATTAATTAAAAATCATTATCTACGGCATACGAGTTCCAACATTTCTTGTTCCATTCACATACCTTCAAATACACTTTCCTCGCTTGCTAATGTGTCTCCTTTGGAATATCCAAAATCTAGAAATTAAACTAACTGCATACATTATGTCTGGTCTTGTTGTAGTTAAATACATCAAGCTTCCTACCATGCTTTTATACCTTGTAGGATCCACATTGTTGTTGCAATCTTCTTTGGTCAATTTCAGACTTAATTCAGTTGGTGTAGATGTTGGTTTGCTATCCAACATTCTAAATCTTTGCAAAACTTATTTTGCATACTTTTTTTGACATATAAAAATTCCCTGCTCCTTTTTTAACTTCAATGCCAAGAAAATACTTCAACAATCCCAAATCAGTCATCTCAAATTCCTTCTTCATGGCTGATTTAAATTCATCAATTTCCTTGCTTGCATTTCTAGTAAAGATTAAATCATCTACATACAAAACAACAATTAAAATCTCACCATTGTTTTCTTTGATGTAGAGTGTGGGCTCATTTTTGCTTTGCTAAAGTCATTGCTAATCAGGTAGGAATCTATCCTACTTTACCAAGCCCTTGGTGCTTGTTTCAAACCATACAAAGCTCTCTTTAGCTTTTAAAATTTCTTTCATGCTCTAGGATTTCATAACCAAGTGGCTAGCCCACATACACTTCTTCTTCTAGCACTCCATTAAGAAAATTTGATTTTACATCCATTTGATGGAATTTCCATTTGTGATGAGCAATTATGGAAATAATTGTTCTCACAGTCTCTAACCTTACTATTGGAGAAAATGTCTCATTATAGTCACGTCCGGGATTTTTTTGTATCCTTTGACAACTAATCTTGCCTTATGTCTTTCAATTTTTCCTTCGAGAGTAGTCTTGGTTTTATAAACCCACTTGACTCCAATGACTTTCTTTCCTTCAGGAAGATCTACTAACTCCCATGTTTGATTCTTTTCTATTGCATGCATTTCTTCATCCATTGCTTCACACCATTTCTTTTCTTTAATAGCTTCTTCATAATAAATTGGATCATCTTGTGAAAATAAAACAAAATTAATCATTTCATCTTCATTTTCTTCATACCTTAACTGATCATAGATCTCTTGAACATTTCTCATTCTTCCTTGCTGCTGCAATGAGTCTGATGATGATGAAGATGCTTCATTTTTTGGTCATTGCATGTTTTGTTTGTTGTTTCCATTTGATGATTCACTCCTTTGAGAAATGGGTGTATAACTAGGTACATTGTTTTCTCTTCCTTATATTGGTTCATGAACAATGATAAGTGCATTTGTCTTTGCTTGTGGTTTCTCCACTCATTGTGCATCTTCCCAAGATGCTTCCTCAATGAATTTAACATCTCTATTGATTCTTAGCTCCTTTATACCTAGATTATACAATCTGTAAGATTTTTATTGCTCACTATATCCAATGAAAATGCACTTCTCTCCTTTGTTATCCCATTTTGTTCTTTTCTTCTTTAACACATGTGCATATGCCACACATCCAAAAACTCTCAAGTGTTCAACACTTGGCTTTCTTCCACTCCATGCTTCTTGAGATATTTTGTTCCTCACACTCTTTGTAGGAAATCTATTCAATAGATATATTGTTGTCCCAGCTTATACGCCCATAATTCATTGGACAATCCTCTTGCTTTGAGCATACTTCTTGCCATTTCTTGAATGGTTTTGTTTTTCCTCTCTACTACACCATTCTATTGAGGTGTATACCTTGTTGTGAATTGTTTCTTGATCCTGTGTTCCTTACAAAAGTTTAAAAACTCATTTGATATATACTCTCCTCCTCTATCAATTCTCATTGTGTCTATATATAATGGCCACTATGCTTCTCAACCATGGCCTTGAATTGTTTGAATACCTCAAATGTTTTGATTTATTTTTCAAGAAATAAATCCATGTCCTTCTACTAAAGTCATCAATAAAGGTAATGAAATATAAACTTTTAGATATGGAGAGAGTTTTCATGGGACCACACAAATTTGAATGTATAAGCTCAAGAGGTGAGCTTGCTCTCAAAGATTTTCCGAGGGAAAATCATTTCTATGTTGCTTCCCCAATATGCATGCCTCACAAACCTTGTCTAGTTATTGATAGGAGGTAATTCTTTAACCATTTTTTATTATAAAGAACATTCAATCAACCAAAACTCAAGTTCCCATACCTGAGATGCTAGAGAGTGGATTGATCAATGGATATTGTTTTGAACATTGTTGTGCCTACTACACTTTGCATCCTCAAACAGAACATCTCATTTTGTGTCATCTACACTATTGCAATTAGCTTGTTGCTTCCACCTTTGTCGTATTAAACACATTCTCCATTCTCAAACTTTACTTTATATTCATTTTGGACAAGTTGCCCAATGTTGAGAAGATTATACTTCAATCTGGAACAAAGAAAACATTATGAATATGCTTCTTGTCTCCTTGATTGGTGAGAATGGATATTATGTCTTTACCCATCACATGAACCTTGTTTTCTATTCCCATATTCACTTTAGATATGATTGCTTCATCTATATTACTAAACATTTCTTTGTTTCCACACATATGATTGTTGCAAGCACTATCCAAATACCATACTTGCTTGCTTCCTTTCTCAACTACATTACAAGTTAAAAGGATCCACCCTTTTCATTCTTCTCAGGTTCAACTTATTTTGCATTAGAGAAGCTTACATTATGATTATGATTTCTCAAATCATATTCTTCTTTTTGCATTCACTAGCATAATTGTTGGTTGGATTTTTTGCCATTGAATATGCCCAATGGAAGTATGCAAGAACCAACAATAGTTAGGGAAATTCACCTTTTGACAAGGTGGAATTTCCTCTACTTTGTGAGAGAGGAATTTCCCTTGTATGATGTTATTTTTATATTTTTGATGCTTTTGAAAGGAAAGCACAAAAGGGCTGAAAATTTGGGAAAGGAAAAATACAAAGAGAAATGAGGAATGAGTGGGAAAATAACACAACCCCATAGGTGTTAGGCAAGATGGAAAAATCTGAGACACAAAGTTCTACAAATATGTCTTATCAAGGACACACCAGTCCTTCTTGGTTGTACAAGATTTCCTTACAAGGTTTTTGGATGAGAAATGGGAGAACACTTATATCTGGAAAAATCCATATAATGAGCGTGAAATATAGGAAGCACAAAGTCTTCTTCTCCCTCAGAATATGTTGGTATGGCACAAAGTCCACATACTTTGATGATCAACACAAATTCTAGTTCACCTGGGCATCAATCATATTATGAAGGAACAACAATATTAATAATCCAATCACAAGCGATTAGCATATTTTGCAATTGAAAAATCATTAACACAATGGTATAAAAAGCATTGTATTCATTTGTGTACACAAAGTTACAACAACAAAATGTGCTAGATAGAATAGTTTTCTCCAAGAGCATGGAATGAAAGAATGAGAGAGGAATCCCTTTTACAATTACAATGCAGCCTTTTATAGGCATTCTTCTCCAAGAAGTAGTTATAAAACTACTCTCTAAGCTAACCCAACTCTAATCTACCCCAAACCTCAAGTTGACTCAACTTGAGTTATGCACTACATTACAATTGTAGTATTTAATTATTTTGATGAGAAAATTAATTAAATATGTTTTTACATTATAGCTTATATAAGCTTGATATTTAATTAATTTAAAATCAAAATAGTTGATTACATTTATGGCCTCCTCTGTGATTGGCATTTCCTTGCAGCTTCCATTAATATCTATCACTTAAGAATTTTGGAATTCAAACGAATTCCTTTGCTTATAGATGCATTCCATTCTTTGCAGAGAACCTCTCAGTCCTTTTCCACTTTGTTAATTTTTAATACGAGAAACATAATGACCATTGCTTATTGTTGCCCCCTTGTGTATCAATATAGCCGAAAAATCATATATAAGATAGTTCGATTTTGATTGTCACTCAATCTTGGCCCCATATTCAATGTTTTTGGAACAACTAAACTTTGAAGTTATCTTATTCTTTGTTGTAGTATTTGCAAGGAAAACACATTGTTTAAGTTGAAATTTAAGGACTGACATAAGGTGTGTAATTTAATACAACCGATTACATCCACTCTACCTTTATAGGATTCACAAAAGTATTGGTTTTAACTTGTAAATTCTCAATACTCGAATAATCATCTAAACTCTCTTCCAAAGCATTTAAACCTTTAACATTCAATTCTAACTCATAGAAATCCTCAAGTTTATGTGAAACCTCATATTCTTTCCCACACATGGAGCACTCCAAGGGACATCCAAACCATCATCTTCAATTGATACACAATCGTGCATCCATGCTTCCAAGTTCATTGTGCTTCCTCTTGTCAATGCCTTTCGAGACCTTTTTGAAGTGCGCCGCTTGGCATCTGATACAGTTCCAGAGGCAGCTAAAATAGACCTTGGGGGTATTTACATCAAACAAGGTATACACGAATCTCCTCGTTTTTGTATTCTAATTTATGCATCGATTTGTAGCTCTCTCTATCCTCTATGTATTCTTTACATATCTCTGGCTATGTTCTTATAATACGGATTTTATTCACCTTACACTCCATATACCTTCCTTAGCTGCTTAGAGCATTTTATCAAACAATTTGCATGTAATTTCATATGGGGAATATTGTTATCTATTTGAATCAACTCGATCACTGCCTAAGATGGATTTATCATTACATGATATTGACAGGTGTCCCCATGAGAGTATAATCTTACTAATTTAAAATCATTTCCTTCAGATATCTCATGCTTCATTCGACACCTTCAATGCTTGTCAGTGCTACTTCACAAGTTGTAAAATTTATGAATCCAAAATCTTTACGCTTGGCATGAGGCAATGTAGATGTAAGTTGGCTATTTTCAATGTCAACATAAGAATGTTCCTCATCCCAAGTTGCTGGAAAACCATTAAAAAAATTCATCTTGAGACGTAATTTCTTCATCTGGCTCAATGTAATCTTGGCATAAACATCAATACCAAAGGAAACATTTCATTTTTGCAATTATTTGTAGCATCAATGTGACTGTTGAACCCCAAAAAAGAAGATTTTCTATTCATTCCATCATGCTCTGGATCATTTGTCAAAGTTAATTCCTCAATATTTTCTATCACGTACTCCTTCAATTTCACCTACTACTGATAGAGCCTCTTCATTTTTATTAGCAAAGAAGTATGTTGCTTCCGAGACTAGCTGAGACTGTCACCTGTATCACTAGATGTACAAAAGATCTGAATGCAACTGAGAAGGATTTTCCTTGATGGTAACATAAATTAGTACAGGAAGAAAATCATCAACACCAGGAGGGTTGTCATTTGTTGCCATGGAGACATTGAGCAACAAGTTATTTATGACTCGACAACAGTTGAGAATGCAAATCAACTCATCTTTGAGGAGCCCTATATGTCTTAATCTTCTGCAACTCCTTATGTGCAAGCTTCTGATATATATTTTTAACTCCATTAAATCACTTTGATGTAATTGTTGATATTTAATGAAATTCACTATTGTTCTACGGATATGGCCTATGTGAGCATCTTTTTACCAATAAATAGTATCCATCGGCTGAGTCGGGAAATCGGGGAACTGGAGGCCCCAGGAAACAAGTGCTTCCTATTCCAAAAATTATCAAAATCTCCACACAATATAGATATTTAATGATTTGTGGAAGATTGAAGGTTGCAGGGAACAAGGGACAGGGTAGCACAAGTTCTCGAAGTTCCAAAAAAACCAACATACCTGCAACACATAGGAATTAGATAATTTGTAGAAAACACAAGGTTCCCAGGAACAAAGGACATGAGAAAGAAACTCCATTTGATTACATTTAAATTATAAATCTTTATTCAATCATCTCACGTGGAAGGCTTAAAAACATTTATTATAATAATAAAACTTTTTAATTAATTAATATGTATATATTTTTAATCTTCCAACATTAACAAATAAAGGGGTCATGAGAATATATTTAATTAATTCCTTGGTAATGTGAGATAGGGTGCGATCACAGGTGAAATTTTCCTTTTATTGCGAAAGTAGAGGAGTTGCGGGGACCTGGGTATTAGATGGAACAAGGTTCATGAGTATCGTGTACACCCGAAATACCCGCAACACAAATATTTAACCCAAATATTTTTAAATTTTTTGAAAATTGCACCATTCTGGAATGGGTGACAATAGCTGGCTCTTTCTGGGGACATGGCTTGGATTGAGCATAACATAAACAAGACATAGCTCGAACTCCAGAATCTTGGGGTTTGAAATAGATCAATGCATTATCCATTACGCCAAGGTTTAATAGAGGGAGACACTCTCTCAATACAATGTTGCACCAATGCACACAGACACACAAAGAGGAACAGGAGGAAAAAAGCCAAAAATGGGAAAGTATGTACAAAGAAGAAAGAGGATATTTACAATGGGAAGAAAACAAAGCTGTACAAAATCTTACACAATTCCAGAGACAATGAGAGAAATAGGTACCTTTATGGAACAACATGCTAAAAGTATGAGGCACCCAGGAATTGAAAATGATCAGTTGAGCATACCAAAATATCATAGGAGCATTATGTGGCTTGAAAAGGAAAACTTAAGCAAGTAGACCATCCACATAGTGATACTCCACACTAAAATTATCCAGTTCCGTGAAGAGCTGAATGTTTTCTGAAACTTCTATTCTTCTAACAATGAGAAGGTGGAGGAATAGTGCCATACAAAATCTTGTACGACCCTTGGTTGCTTCCATACCAATTTTGCACTCCACTAAACTCGAAAAATGGATCCATGAGAAAATCCAATCCTTATAGCACCAACTTCTTGTTTCAATGAAGTTCTAATATCATCCATGTGAAAATTTTGGCAATTATCATGACATAGATCTTGAAAACCATGCACTTCTAAAGGAATTACTAAGTGATCACCAAATTATTTTTCATATGCATTTTCTTCCATCCCTGCAACTTCTATCTTGTCTCTTGAAGACCCAACTGCTAATTTTGCAAAATCAACACTCTCAATTTTAGTTTCCAAAAGATCATGATCTTTGAGCACAAATTGTATCATTGATTTGTCTTCATAGGTAGCAAGAAATTTAAAGGTTGTGAGACTAGGTAAAAATTGATCGACAATATCATCCTCTTCCTCCTGCTTACATTCTATGGAATGAACTAAAATAGGACTGATGCAGTCAGGATTGTGAAGAAAATATTCTAGGCAAGGATTTCCATTTTCTATTTGTTTTGAGGGTTGAAAAAAGATCAGGTGAGATGATCTCATCAGTAAATAATATAGAATAACTACTAAGTTTATTAACTTGCTTTTCTTCAAGTTCAGACACTTGTTTTTTATTGAAAGAACTCAAAACAACAAGAGGGTTATCATCGTGACCTAGGTTTCACTGTCTTCAAATTCTTCCAACATAAGATAAAAATCAGCGGTGTCCATGTTTTCATGATGAACTTCAACTTCCACCAACATAGGATCATTTCTTTCAAACCAAGGACATTCCCGGTACATGACATGTCTTTTAAGAACTCTATTTCAAGTTGAAACAGAGCCTCAAGTTGTGTATCTTCTCTTCATCATTTGAGGAAATACCAAATTGACATGCATTAGGCGGAGCAACAAGAAGACATTCATTGGTGGAATTGAGGTAGCGTTGAGGAATAAATACCTTGTAATATGGAGAATCATCATGAGAAGCTTCTAGAACTTGAATGTTTTCCTCTTCATTATAAAGTGTCTCAGATTCATTAATTGATTATTCTTCAATTTGTTTTTCCTCCTCACATGCTACAACTTCTGTATTGTCCTTGAACTTCTCTCATGAATTGTATGTAATTTTTATCATCTACAGGTGTTATTTTCATCTTCCTTCCTTTTGCAAAGCACTTTCTTGATATTTAAGCCACAAATATTTAATCACTGGATGGATCATCACATGTAGCAATTTCTTTCAATCTATCCTTCCTTTCTTACATTGTTAGTTTCTTTTTTAGAGATGACATAGATGCCATTTTGGCTTTCTTTATTCCATATGGAACATTAGCACAATCTAGAAATATATTTCTTACTTTCTTGTCTTCAACAAGTTGCAAGCAAAGCATTTGTGAAATCATTCTTGGATTCATACCTCCATAGAAGTTCTGCAGAAATTGGACCTGTTCTAGATTTTATGGAGTTTGAAAATTTTGAATGGGGAGATCTCATCACCGTCCCCATCACTGTCAATGTCACTCATTGGTGTGGACCAACAGGTGTTTTTCATCTTGCCTTTGTTCCTAGGAAGGTTCCTAGATCAAGAGAGAATGAACGTGACAGAAGTTCGATCCATAGTGAAGTCACCAAAAACTGTTGGTTGGAGTTTTTTTCCAATGAATATGCCCAATGGAAGTACGTAAGAACCAACAATAGTTAGGGAAATTCACCTTTTGACAAGGTGGAATTTCCTTTGCTTTGTGAGAGGGCAGTTCCCTCGTATGATGTTATTTTTTATATTTTTGGTGTTTTTGACCGGAAAGCACAAAAGGGCGGAAAAATTGGGAAAGGAAAAATACAAAGAGAAAGGAAGAATGAGTGGGAAAAGAACACAACCCCATAGGTGTTAGGCAAGACAGAAAAATATGAGACAAAAGTTCTAAAAATCTGTCTTATCAAGGACACACCAGTCCTTCTTGGTCATACAAGATTTCCTTACAAGGTTTGTTGGATGAGAAATGGGAGAACACTTCTATTTGGAAAAATCCATACAATGAGCATGAAATATAGGAAGTACAAAGTCTTCTTCTCCTCAAAATATTCATGGTAATAATCATGTTCAGCACCAAGTTCAAGTAGTGTGAGAGACTCGGATAGAGGGGCATGAAGCCTTATCACCTTCGTTGTGGGTGTAAAATCTTTATTTCACCTTGCGAGGTTGCGCGCGTGCATGGTATGTTTATGTGGAATTGAATAGAGAGACTGGAAATTGGCAAGACTTGACAGCAGGTATGATCCAGACTTTTGACTACTTCTCCACTAAACCTCGTTGAATGAGGCATTACAGTTATGAAGCGCTTAACTATGGGAGATAGTACAAAAGTTGAAGAACTTATTCGGGAGTTACTTGGTCAATCAGACCTAGAAGCACATTTTTAAGGAGTAGATGAGATAGGTGTAGAACTACTTGAGTGTGCTTTCCTAGAGAAGGAGAAAGTAAATATGGTCTACATGGTGGATGATGAAGAAGTGGAAAATTTGGATATAGATCATTAAGAGGGTACGCATAAGGTCTTAGGACGGTGCAGATGAGAAGGCATGCGCTAACATGAACCAATGAAGAAAGTGAACATTGGAATGGATGTTGAACCTAAGGAGGCCATAATTGGAGATTCTTGAGTCCGACTCGAATTGGCTAAGATAATTGAGTTATTACGCAATTTCGAGGACTTGTTTCCTAGAGAATAACATGAGTTAAAAGGAGTGCATGAATCTTTGGGGAAATGAAAATTAATTTAAAGGAAGGTGTGCGCCTAGTTAGGAAGAGACCTTACAGGATGAACCCTAACATGCGTGTAAAAGTTAAAGAAGAAATTGACAAGATGTTGGAATTTGGCATCATTGAGCCCATAAAGGAATCAAAGTGGGTTAGCCCTATGGTAATCAACATAAAGAAAGATGGAAGAATCGGGATTTTTGTGGACTACAGGGAGCTGAATGTTGCATGTGTGATTGATCCTTTCCCTACACCATTCACTAAAGAAATATTGGAAGGTGTTGTAGGGTGTGAAATTTACTCTTTTACAGATGGATTTTCTGGGTATCAAGTAAGAATTGCTAAAGAAGATAAAGAGAAGACAACTTTCACCACTGAATGGGGAAGTTTTTCATACATGGTGATGCCCTTTGGATTGAAGAATGTGCCTGCAGTATTTTCATGCATTATTGTTCAAGCATTCCAAGATTTTATTCACAAATTCTTATAGGTTTACTTGGATGATTGGACCGTGTATGGGCTTTTCAAGGATCATTGTGACAATTTGAGGTTAATGTTTGAGAGGTGCAAACAGTTAAACATCTCTCTAAATATCAAGAAGTGCATACTTACTACACATTTTGGAACTGTTAGGGCATATCATCTGCAAGGAGGGTTTGTTAGTAGATCTAGCTAAGATTGTAGTCATCTTAGGCTTGGAGGAGCCTACTAGTTGAATTCTGATGAGGTGCACGGATTATTGGGCCACACAGGTATTACAGAAAATTTATCAAAGGATATGCTAAGATTTTCGTGCCCTTGGAGGAGTTATTAAAAGGTAAAGGCAAGTTTTATTGGGGAGAACCGCAACAACGTGCATTGAAGTGTTGAAGGAAAGGCTTACTACAACGCCTATTCTGTGTTTTCCTTCATGGAATATACCTTTTCACGTACATGTGGATGCCTCTGGCATAGCCATTGGTGCAATTCTAGCTCATCCTAGAGAAGGTATTGTAGATCATCCTATTTGCTTTGCTAGCAGAAATTTGACTCTTGTAGAACATAATTATACAACTACGGAGTGCAAAGCTTTGTAAATGATCTACGCATTGCATAAGTTCCGAAAATACTTGCTAACAACACCTTTTCATTTTCTATACATATCACATGACATTGAGATACTTGGTGAACAATCTCATTTTATAGGGCGCATATGTTGATGGGTTTTATTTTTCAAGAGTTTGAATTTGATTGTGGTAAAACCAGGTAAAAGAAATTTAGGTCCAAATCATTTTTCAAGGATTTAATCGGGAGAGGATGCCGAGTATTGAAGATACAATGTTTGATGCACGATTATATAGGTCAAACCATGCGCCCTCGTAATTAGAGGATATTGTTGTCTTTTTATGCATAGGTATGGTGCCTAAAGGAATGAAATCCTTGGAAAAGAAACAAATTGAAATTTGTGTCACACATTTCATGTTGATCAGTGGTGACTTATACAAACTAGGTTGAGATGAAGTATTGCGTCGGTGTGTACTAGAGCATGAGCGAATGGAAATCATGGAGGAGGCTCATGGCGCTATGTGCAGTGGACACTATAAGGGTGACACCGCCACATGCAAGATTCTAATAGTTGGTTTATGGTCGAGACCTTGTACAAGGATTGTAAAGATATTGTAAGGCATTTGATCTTTGTCAACGCCTTAGAAAACACCGGGCGAGAGGGACAAAATGCCTTTGAGCCCTATTACTAGCGCAGAACCTTTTGAGAAGTGGGAAATTGACTTTTTGGGTCCTATTTCCCTAGCCGCGCACAGAAATGGATCACGCTACATCATCACTTGTATAGATTATCTTACAAGGTGGGCAAAAGCGGCACCTACAAAGGATTGTACAATGGCTACAATAGTAAGGTTCTTGTGGGAAAATATTCTTACCAAGTATAGATGTCCTTTAAGTTTGACAAGTGATAGAGGCACTCATTTCCTTAATGAGACCATCAAGGATATTATTGGATAAATTTATGGTTGCACACCATAAGACAACACCCTATCACCCTCAAGAAAATGGGACTATTGAGGCTTTCAATGGGATATTGAGCCGAGCTTTGTGAAAAGTTTGATGATCTTTGGAAGGAATGACTGGGATGATAAAGTTTATGGTGTGCTTTGGGCATATAGAACAATCTATAAATGATTGAATAAGGAAACACCCTTTCAGTTGGTGTTTGGTGCAGAGGCGATTCGGCCATGGAATTTATGTTACCTTCTTTGCATATTGCACGCATAGGAGGGTTGGTGATGAGCAAGCATTAGAATAAATAATTGATAAGTTGATACAATGGGTGAGAGGCAAAGCACGATGGAGTCGAAGCAAGAAAAAGCCATTAAAAAGGCATGGCATGACAGGTACATCGAGACAAGAAGCTTAAGGTTGGGCGAGATGGTACTTCTTTATGATTCAAATTTTTGCGCCACCCGGAGTAAGCTTAAGGTGCATTGGTTGGGACCATATGTTATCACTCATATATTGGACTCAGGCGCTTTCCAGTTAGAGGCACTTGATGGAACATGATTTCCTGGTTACTTTAATGAGAGTAGGTTGAATCCCTACTATAAATAAGCCTTCTTAGTGTTTGTAATAAGGCATTATTTCCATTTAGATTAGATTTCCCTTAATGTATTTCCTTTAGTGTGTTTCCTTCATCGTCATTATGCTTTGTCAATTTAGTTTAGTGTTATGTGTAATAAATGTGCTTGCGTGCGAAAGCTGGTTACAATCTAAAGTTTTCTCATGTGCAGAGGACTGCACATACCCTTAGTGTGGGGTGGATAAAGAAGGCTAGTCTAGTACATAAAAGAAATAAACTCACGAGGTGTCCATAAAGGGAACAGGATTTCAAAATTAATGAAAACTTAACAAGAAATTTCTCAAAGTTAACACCACGTGTAAGGCGATGAGTGCTCAGTATAAAGCAAGGGGGTTGCAGCATTAGAGACTACGTATGTTGGGTCATATTAGATAAACTACTTCGGTGTAACGAAGTGTGGTAGAGGAGATGTGTGAGATGAGTAGTGGTGCACGTGAAAGTTATGACTGAGGCATAAAATTTTGAGGTGCGAGAGATTAGGGCGTGGGAAAAAGAAGCACAAAATGCACTCAATAGGAATTAATGTCGTGTATGGTGGTAGGTGGAGCAATTAAGGAAGGGTATTTTGAAACTTGTAATAAATTCAGCATTTGCAACATCATTTTTTACCTTGCAAGTTTGAAGAAAATTGAGAAGTGCAAAGAAGAGCTGGAGATGACGAGCACTCTGTAGATCGAGTAAACCTATCAAGATTCAAAGCACGTTGTTAAGCATCCAAGCATGGAAATAGGATTCAAGTGGTGGTGCGTGTGCACAACTTGGGGTGACTTGGGTTTCATTCACACACGACATATAGGGTTTCATTCACACTTACAGGATCGAAAGGAGCAATGACACCACGGAGGGCTCTAGTTGTGGAGAAGGAGGTTGATGACCCAATAGAAGAATGGTTGGTTGAAATGTTATACCCAGAAGAGGTGATTGAGGGGCGGCCATGGAAGACAAAAATAACATAGTGTAGGGTTTCAAAAATCAACCACCAAACTGAGAAGTGCTGAAGGACATTGCAGCAGAAGTCTATAGGAAAACTAACTAACGGTTGGCAGACGACACTAGGGTTTTGGACACCTCTATGAAAAGGTTACTTGACAAAGTGTGGGGGTCATGCAAATTTTGGAATTACCCTATTTTGGGAAGCCCGAGTAGTTGTATCAATGGCTCATGTCGTGCGTGCATGAAGACTTTTTCTACTTCACGGGAAGGAGAATGAGGATCACCACCAAGCTGATTAGGAAGGTGACAGGGTTGCGCGACTCGGGTTTGGAGATCGTTGACGATTTATCGAGACGATGAAGGCATTGATGCGACACCCACCATATATCAGTATAAGAAGGTGGGTTGAGCCTTTAAAGTAACCAATATTATAGACATGGCCACCAAGTTGTAGCATGCTTAGTAGGGAGCAAGTTGGGTGCCATTGAGCGGTGGAATGAGGTAAATATGCATTGGTTGCATATAACACACAAGATGGTAAATAAGACATACTACAACATCGTTGGGTACATTCTGAAAGCCAGTGAATGAGGCATGTGTCCAGGAAGATAAAGGTGAGAAAATAACTTGGGGCGTCATTTTGTTATTGATTGTATTTAGTGAAATTGGCATATCCAATAGACAAGGAGAACATCGGGAGTTTCCATGGGGAAAAAAACCCCTGATAAAGAAATATGCTAAGTATACTCTATGCGGGGCTATTTATAATACATATAAGGAGCGTCTGGAGAAGTGGTTCAAGAGGCTGCATAGGGCATTTGAGGGAGAATAGTGCATTCTGCGAGAATTACCCAGGTTTAGATGGAAAAGTTGAATTTACGATTTACCAACACTTCACTTAGGGCGCTTCCATATGAAGTCTGGCGAGAAAAGTCGTGGTGTAAGTTTCCATTCACCTTTACTGCAAGGTACTTTAGAGACTCTGTGAACAGATTCCATGGCACGCGTAAACTCCAATTTGATGTGGATAAAGTAGACATAGATGTTCACATTCTGTACAAGACCTATGTATGGCTAGGTAAAGAGGCCTATGTTGAAACAATGGAGTCGAACAAGGTGGGCATTACAGGAGAGTTTGGCCGTAGGATGAATTAAACCAAAGACGCGTATACATCTATCTGAGGCCAAGGTTCAAAGATGTCAAGGTGGTGAAGGGCATGGATATGACACTACCGTAGGGACCTCCGAAGAAGGGGCAGACAATAGGTACCTCAAGGAAAGTTGCATCGGTGCCCCTTACTCAGGAAGATCTAGTGCCTACTAGGTTAGAAAACTTCCTGGAGCAGGAGGAACCAAAAGATAGCGCCAAACTAATTCATATAAGGAGAGTTCTATGGGGAAGGCACACATCCAGAGACATTGGCACGGGGACTTCGCAGCCGATAAGAAGATCACCGCGCGTAACTCTTGTGAAGAATGAGGAAGAAGAAAGGAGAAAGCACAAAAAATATGTTCAAGTAAAGGATAGTGAGGAGGATTCCCCACAGCCAAGTGCGAAGAACGAGGAGGCCAATCTAAGTATGGGAGAGCATAGAGTAGAGGCCACCCCCAGTGTGGAAATGCTAGAGGATGAGGATATTGGAGAGTGATTAGTCTTTAAGGATGAAAAATGCTCGGAGTGAAGAGGAAAGAAAGTGCGGTGAATACACGAAGTCTTAGTATGCCCGCATCGAAGGAAGGAGAGAATGAAGAAGAAGTAGACCAGAATGTGGGTGGTACTATATGCAACAGGATACAGACATTGTGGTACAACAAGACGAGGGCGCATCTGTTCATGAGGACGTTAGGGAACATACAAGTTGGCATGAAGATGAAGAGGCAGTAGGTACTCAAAATTTGGGCTATATGGATGACCCGTCAAAAATTATTCATGCCCACTTTCAGAGCACTGCTAACAAACAATTGTATGGTTGGGATTGGATGGACCCAGAGATGGAAAATATGTGCACTCGCAAGAAGCTATCATGGAGTATGCAGACTCACATGGATGAGCCCTATTTTGATGTCTGCAAGGAGGCGTGTAGTTCGAAGAAGATGAGGAAGGCGCCACATACATGCCATATGACCATCAAGCCCACGTAGTTTTCAGATGAACAAGTGAGAAACGCATTGGTTAAAGTGTCAATAGAAGTAGCATGCCGGAATATTGATGGGGCGGCAACAATATGGGTGTTGTTGGAGGATAAGAAGGATAAAGACACAGAGATCAAGCAACTCACCCAGGAGCGGGATAATGCAGTGGTTGAGGCAAAAATGTTAAGAAAATGGTAGAACAGATAGTAAATGAGATCTTATAGAAGAGGCTAATTTTCAGGAGAAGGTGCCACATGATTTTAAGTCTGAACTGCATTATCTACGCACAACAGTTTGTCTACTTCTGGAGGAAGGACCAGCGTGCCTCCCTAAACAAAAGGATGTTGTGGAAGAAGCATCGAGGGCCAAGGCTTCAATTGCAAGGAAGATATCTAGCTATGAGGTTGTTTTGCAAGCCTTAAAGGATGAAATGAAGAAGGAAGATTCGGTGTTGGCCATGTGTACATTGCCTGATAACTTAGTACATGCAAGAACGAAAGCAAGAGGAAAATGAAGTTCTGTAGGCAAAAAAAGATGAAACACTCGGGTGCTAAAAAATGAGTTACCCTTGTAGAAATGAATTGTGACGCAATGGATGTTGCAAGGAAACAACATATGGTATGAGTCATCCAATGAAGGTAGAGAAGTGAAAGGGGCCTCACACACTAAAGGTGGAAAAGAGGTGGGTGTGATGACTATATGATACTATATAGGAGATTGCTCAATATTTGATGAGATGTGGGATGTGTCAACACTCTGTAATAGTGAGAGAAGGAGGAGAAGAGTCCTCTATAGTACTCTCGACATCAGAACTGGGTGCACAATCCTCGTCATCAAAAGTATAACTAAGTGATTATGTGTCAGTGGAACTATCATCACACGAAGAAATAGAGGAGACAACTAAATTAGAAGCAAAGGTGAAGAAAGAGTGGGGTCCAACAAAATCTGAGTGAGTATGTCTCATATCCGAAGTATCTCCAACTAAATCTCCAGCACTTTGCAAAGTTTTCCTAGCCCAAAGAGGACCAGGAGAATCAAGCTCAAAGTCAGAAGATTCTTCACTCGAGTGAGAAGGGACATAGTCCTCATCATCACTACTATCAGAATCAAAAGACTCAAAAGTCTGAGGGTCAAGAAGAGGAGCACGCTCAACAACATCATCATCTGAGGAGTCAGAATCGAATCGAGAGCTGAAGAACCTCAGTAGGTAGAGAAGTAGAAGTTGAATAGGACTTAACACTTCTCTCAATATCAAGCAATGAAGTGGGCGTCAAATCAGAAGTAAAGTGGGAAAAGGTATACAACTATGAATGGTGATCTACCTTTCCCTCAGCCACTGTAGTATCATTGTTAAGCTCATGAATAATCACCAAGTTAGGACCAAATTCCACTCACATTCCTTCACCAAGGTGAGTAATTTGGTAAACCGATAGGAGATTGGTAGAGAGATCAGGAACACTCAACACTTGGTTAAATTTTCCCCATCTATCTCTACCGATCCACTACCAGAAACTGACACTTTCATGTTATCACCCAACGTGATTTGGGACATATCACAAGGTTCGATGTTGGATAACTCAACATGCGAAGAAGCCATGTGGTGTGAGGCACTGGAATCTATAATCCACGTCAATGAAGGAGGCCCTCGAGTACGAGGGTCTTCCCTTTCTTTTATTATATTTAGACTCTCTTGCAGTAGAAGACTCGGCCTTTGGAGTATTTTGTTTGATAGACATGAACACCTATTTGATTTTTCTCAAGTAAATGAGTAAGGTGATCAATTTGTTTTCGCATACATAGATGCTCTTTATGACCAAATTTCTTGCAATAGGAACACAAAAACTTGTCTTTCTTTTCTCTAGGCTCAGAAGTTGAAGCGTTCATGTTAAATTTAGTTTTGGTCTTGGTTTCCTTCTTAGGTTGATCCTTTTTCTCTATCTCATTATCAGTCTTCTTTTCTTTACTAGTACTTGCTACAAGGGCATGTGACTTAGACTTGAGAGACCCCATTTGAATGAGTTTGTCATGTTCTCGAATGAGTTGGGACAAAAATAGTCAAAGGAGGGCATATTCCAATCCTTGCCCAAGGCAACTTTTGTAGCGTAAAAAATTGACACGAAGATGAAGTATTCGGGACCTAACTTAGAAAGAATCGACAAGATCAATTGGGAATCTTTCTTCTCTACTTGACATTCCTTTAGCAAGAACAATTTAGTGTGGACAAACTTAGAGAAGAATGCTTGTAGGTTTTCAAAATCACTAGGATTTAACCCTAGTAGTTCATTTTCCAACTCATGCGCTCTCATGTCATCTTGTTGTCCAAACATTCCATCTAATATTTTCCATGTAGAATTAGGTGTTTCGGATGAATCAATGTGGAAGAGCAAGTCAGGAGAAATAGACATGCAAAGAAGACCTAAAGCTTCATCACTACGGTTTAACCACTTAGATTTTTCAGGGTCGTCGTCTAGTTTAGTCTCAGTTCCCATGGTGATGCAGAATAACCCTTTACCCCTTAGTTTCATAATCATTTTTGATCTCCATTAGAAGAAGTTAAACGGCATAAGCAAAGGAAATGAAAGTGCATCCATAGTGAAGAGAGAGAGAAGGAATGCGTAGAAAAGAAACACAACCACCGGGACAATATAATAACCCCCTTCTTTCAAGTACTTTATAGGTTAGTGCGTTGAATAAAATCGGGTCCAAGCGTGCATCTTGAAATAGTTGGTAACTCACCTTGCAACCGGGTAATAACGTGCAAGAGAGGAGACCACAATTGTATTTCGTGAAGCGCAAAGAAAGTGACACCATATACGAGCACAACTTGCGAAAAACTAGGAATGAAGCAAAATCAAATCCTAGTTGTGAGGAACAATGTCTCATGTCACAATGGATACCCCCTTGTTGCAAACTATGGTGGATGCGCTCGCTAGTCGCAATCAATAATAAGGGTAAATATAAGTTTTAGACGAACTCAAGATGAGTCCCGATGATCTTCAAAACACCGGAAAGATACGCGGAAGACAAATAGGTGCTCGAGTGTCACTTTGCACGCAGATGAGCGCACGATTAGTAAAAAAATAGACAATAATGCCTAAAATTTATCATTTAGAAACGTCTCGTTTAGCTTATTTTAGAGCTATTTGGAGTTTTTTTAAAAATGATAAAATAACGTTAATTTAAAAAATGATTTTAATAATTTACTAATCAAAAAAGAAGAGATTGTAATTAATAGAAATAGATTTAATATAATTAAATGTAATTAATTACGAAAAAACTAATTAAGATCTATTAAAATATTAAATCCTAATTAAAAATCAAATAATTTCCCTTTTTAAAGAAATTCCCACCTAAATTTTTTTAAAAACTTGCCTTAAGTAATATTAACGGTCCACTTTAAAAAATCCCACCAAAAGATATTTTTAAAAACTTACCATAAATTTTACCAAAAAGCACGTTGACCAAACTTACCAAAAAAAGGGGCTCGGTGGAAACCGTTGGAGGATCCGAGTTGGGTGGATCTTGAAGTCGGGAAAGGTGGGAGGATCCCAAGTTGGAGATCAAAGTGTCGAGAAAGAAAGCTGACAAAGGGAGGAAAGTAGGTCAACAAGGGAAGTTTGATGTGGGTCTCGATGAGCGATTAAGGGTGAGTCATTGGAGAGGCGACCGGTGTGGGGACGAGCGAGCTTGGCACGCGCGATGCGGAGACTCCAACAAGTGATCCATAGGGATCCAGAAAAACACACCACTTGATCAGTTACATCAGCACCAAGAAGAAGAAATAAGAAAAGTGAAAAGAAATGAGGTAAGCGGAGGTTCTGGGCAGAACCGCCCGCCGGCCTGGTATGGCGGCGAGCCCGAGACCGCCGGTCCGCACTGCAGGCGGCGGTCCGACACTTTCGAACATAAAAGAAGAATGGAACGTGAATGGACACAAATTTGAAGCACCTAGCCATGTCTCTTCCCTTCCATGCCCTTTCACATTCTCTAATGCACGGGAGGACATGTGAAGGCCTATAAATACATGGAAGGAGTAAGAGAATAGACATTTGAAGGTGAATTAGAATTTAATGAGAGCAGTGAGCAAGATCTTCAGTGTTGGAATGGAATTGTAGGAGCAAGGTGTATAAATAGAGCAAGCAAGTAATTGGAGAGAATTTTTACATTGTTGCTTCTTTTCATACTTATTGTAATCTGTAATTGTCTATGTTAGACCAATAGAAGTGGGAAGAAAGTGTAGTTGCCCTTCCCAACTAGTTTTCCTCCATTAGAGGTCTCCAGGATAAAATTGTTGGTGTTTTTGAATTCTTTCCTTCTCTGGAATTTCCTTTCTATAGCACTAGATAATCAGTCATGAAGCTCTAATTTTCAAGCAAATCTGTCATTTTCCAAAGTTGAAAGTAGAATAACATAGTTGTGTGATTCATAGAGTTCCAAAGTAGAAGTTTACGGATCATTTTGGTATCAGAGCTGATTATATATCCAAGACTGTGGTATTTGAATCTTTCTTGTGATTTTGTATAATAGTGATAAGGTCCAAAGGTGAAGAAGTTTTACCTTCATGAACCAAATATTTCTACGAAGAAGTGGAAACAGAGAATTCAAGCTCAAATGGAGGAAGAGAACTTGGTCCGTAGAGTCGAGATGCTAGAGACCATGATGGATAGATTGCATAGGAAACAAGAAGAGCTTTCAGATCTACAAAAAGACGGCTTCGGTTAAGCAAGATTCCATGGAATCGGTGGTTCGAGCACTAGCCGAAAAATTTGGTATCGAAAAGAGCCACGAAGAGGAAGAATGGGAAGAGCGTGAAGAGACGCCAATTGTAAGCGAGAAGGTAAAATATGCACATACACCTTTTAAAGTTGAAACAAAAGTGGAAATAAAGAATTTTGAAGGACAAGTAGATGCAAAATTACTAGATAAATGGCTAAAATAGTTGGAAGTCTACTTTAGTGTGCATAATGTCACTGAGGCACAAAGGGTCACCTTTGCACGTCTCAAAATGGAAGGTCATGCTCTGGTTTGGTGGGAAACCCATCTAGCCACTTGTGAGAAGAAGAAATGTCCTATTGTCAGTACTTGGAAAGGTTTTAAAGAATTGATAAGAGCTAACTTCTATCCTATTGGCCATAAGACTGACATGATGATTAAGTGGTAGTACTTTAGATAGGGAAGTGGTCAAAGCATGCAAGACTACACTATGGAATTTCGAGACAAGCCATGTTGCTTAATATGGACTTGGAGGATGAGGAAATTCTGACCAAATATTTGGGAGGACTTCACACTCACCTTTGAGGAAGGTAATCTCCATGAAGCCCAAGGATCTCAATGAAGCTTGTGTATAAGCATACTACATTGATGATGAGAAGAAGCAAGGAGAAATAGAGCCAAAGGGAGACCTAGTCAACAAAACAACAGGACAAAGAACAAGGGAAGACAAGTAGCAGAGGTAAATGGAAAGGTAAACATGCCGCTATTGCTTTGCATACTTGTAAAGATCCTAAGAATTTATGTAAGAATTGTGATGTAAATGGACATACTGATGCCACATGTTGGAAGTTGCATCGAAATTGCACCCAAAGCATCGAACCAAGGATTCCAAGAAATCCATGGCCACTGTGAAGACAGAAAGAGAAGTGGAGATTGAGGATGATTCGGATGTAGATGAGACGTTGGGATGCATGGCCACTAACATGTACAGGGGCAAAAAGAAGAAGAGATGAGTAAGTTATTTCAAATCAGAATCCAAATCAAGAAGACTAAGGTAAACGCTTTAGTAGATTCTGGTTCTCAGTCAAATTTGATTTCTAATGCGGTTGTAGAATAGCTTGGCCTAGAGACTTACATGCATCCACATCCATACCCACTGGGATGGGTGAAGAAGGGTGTAGAAATACAAGTTACAAGGAAGTGTAAGTTTCAGTTTGGGATAAATACCCAATACATAGATGTATTAGAGGCTGATATTATTCCACTTGATGCATTTGACGTTGTCTTGAAGTCCTTACTTGTATGTCAGGGATGTTGTGTTCACAAGGAGGGAGAACCAGTACAGATGGATTAAGGATGGAGTCAATTTTAACATCCTGGGCACACCAGAGCAAATCAAAGAAGGCTATGGTAAGTGTCAACCAAGCACCAAGACTTATTCAGAAAATCATCAGTTTTGTTTGCTTTCATTGGAAGAAAAGCAAAATGGACATGAGAGCATGGATATTTCTGACCAAAGGATGGAGAATTTGGATAGCACTTGTCAGTTTTTGTAGAAGAAGCCACCACATGAACTACTCATTCAAGGAGCAAAACAAACTTCTGTTATGCAGTCACCGTATCTACCTACGGATTCACTGGACCTGATTGTGGGGCAGTAAGAAGAAGAAGAGGGATATAAGGAACGGTGGTGACTATAGCAGCAACGTACTTGGAGAGGATTCGGCCAATCCATCTCAAGAGACAAAGAGAAAGAAAGGACTAAACCACTACAGTATGGGACCTTCGCCATACTTGAGTAGGTTGGAGAAGAAACCTTTGGGCCATACTTCATGCAGATGCACACGATAGTAAGTTGCAAGAGCTCGCATCCACTAACACCATCTATGCATGACAAAGAAGGAAAGATACAAAAGTTACCTTCCAAAGAGGATTGTACTCAAGGCATCTCAGAGGAGGATGTAGCACTGGAAACCAGAGATCCACAGGAGTCTTGGTAGGTTGGACAAGAGAAGACACCAAGGCAGACCCAGTGGTACTCAAATGAGCACGAGAGGAAGTTGATTCCTCTACCACTCCCCCACTAAGATTTTGTGGGACCAAAAGCCTCTCAAGTATGGGAGGTATGATCCATAGGGATCCAGAAAAACACACCACTTCATCAGTTACATCAGCACCAAGAAGAAGAAATAAGAAAAGTGAAAAGAAATGAGGTAAACGGAGGTTCTGGACAGAACCGCCACTGCGTCTGTGAGCGGCGGTTTGAGGACCATCACCCAAATAAGAAAAATGGAAAGAAATGAGGTAAACATAGGTTCTGGATAGAATCGTCGCTCTGCGGCAGGTGGTAGTTTCAAAACTACCGCCCCGTAGGCGACGGTGGATCCAAACCGCCACCCAACCAAGGGTCTTGAGGCTGAGACCGCCAACCGCACTGGCAGGCGGCGGTCTTGACACTTTCGAAAAAAAAGAAGAATGAAATGCAAATGGACGTGAATTTGAAGCGCCAACCGTGTCTCTTCCCTTCCATGCCCTTTCACATTCTCTAGTGCATGGGAGGACATGTGAAGGCCTATAAATACATGGAAGGAGCAAGAGAATAGACATTCAAAGGCGAATCAAAATTTAATGAGAGCAGTGAGCAAGATCTTCAGTGTTGGAATGGAATTGTAGGAGCAAGGTATAAAAACAAAGCAAAAGCAAGTAATTGGAGAGAAGGTTTACACTGCTATTGCTTCTTTTCGTACTTATTATAATCTGTAATTGTTTATGTTAGACCAATAGAAGTGGGAAGAAAGTGCGATTGCCCTTCCCGATTGGTTTTCCTCCATTAGAGGTTTCAAGATAAAATTGTTGGTGTTTTGAATTCTTTCCTTCTCTGTAATTTCCTTTCTATAACACTAGATAATCGATCATGAAGCTCTAACTTTCAAGCAAATATGTCATTTTCCAAAGTTGAAAGTAGAACAGCATAGTTGTGTGATTTGTAGAGTTCCAAAGTAGAAGTTTACGGATCAACAAGCGGGAAGGTATACTGTGCTGGGTGGAAACTCATGGCCACGGCAGGGAAGGAGCTCGTGGGGAGAGGAGAAACACATGGCCACGGCCACGGCAGAGAAGGGTAGAGTAGAAAAAAATGTAGCCCACCGCAGGAAGGAGATGACTCAAAACTTGCCAAAAATGACTCGGTCGAGCAAAAAACACACCAACACAAACTCGCCCATGGTTTGAAAGAGGTCGACGAAGGAATGGTAGGAGCTTGGTTTGGAGAGAGCTCATGCCGAAGTTGAATGAATGAGCTTGGTGGAGAAGAACACCACAAAACATGTACCCCGAGATTTGAACTTTGTATTCCGCAAGACCACTATGCAAAAACACGAGAGAGATAAAAAAACATAGATCTAAAAAATTTCAGTTTAATAAAAAATTAAAAAACCAGAAAATAACCTCTTATTTTAACTGATCTACCAGATTTAGCTGTAGTTAGCTAACTGTAGTTGTAAAACCCCTGAAACTCAAGGAGATCTGCACATGCACGAAGAACATAGAAAAACTAAAACTTTCCAAGAATAATTTGTTAAGAACATTAGCAAATGAAATTCCAGAATCTAATGATCAAAAAAATCTTGCACGAGGAGTAAAAAATAATGAAACCAAGAGTGATCGCAACTTAGATGATGAATGCACATTTACCTAATCTTGTTAGGAAATAAGGGATAAAATATGCGGAATAATCCCTCACATAATCGCAACAATAGAAACTAATATGCAGAAATTATTGCAGATCTCAAATAAAAGCGCATAATAAAATAACACAACACAAAGAGACAATATTTAACGTGGTTCACCCAATTTGGGCTACGTCCACCAAGAATCACTTGCTCATATTTTATTACAAGCCACCACTCTCTCAATACAATACCTGATCTATTTGGAGCTATGCTCAACAAACTCTATAGAATTCACACCCGAATTCAAAGCACATCTGCAATGTTTTTCATACATCTATCATATGCATAAAACCATATAAATAGACAACTGCTTAAGCAATTTTACAAAACCGTGGGTATCAAAACCATGGGCAAAAACCATCCCATAAACCTATGGGTCAAAATCCCACCCATATGAGAAAATCACATTTCCCGATATATCGGGCACGTTTTAAGGCCCAAAAAAATTTGAGTACTCTTAGCATACAATCTTCAACACTTTCACACATGCAAAACAGGCTCCATAACCTAACAAATCTCAACTCGATACCACGAAAGAGTTTGCGAGAATCATATCGAAAATGGTGCACCACGATGAAGTTGCACTCCAAAGGAAACGTAATATCTCCATCGCAATCACAAGGAGGAATCAATCAAACAATGGAAGAATTTGCATAATGGAACAAAGCTTGCACATATAGAGAAAGACAACGAAGTGTCTTGGCATACTCATAAATCATAAATGAAAGGGTACATATAGGGTGTTGAGTAACCTTAGTGCATGACACACAAGCAAACCCTAAACCTAACCCTAAACCTAACCCATGTGAGATGACCCTCCATATGTGAGTGGAGGACACATAGGATCCCACACACCAATAGTATAAGCATGTGGACCTGATGTTCTTAATTGATGAATAGGCATGTAGTGCTTTAAACAAGATGGTTTTCGATGTAACATAGAGGAACCTAGATCAAGGGGAAACCATGAGGGTCATGATGGAAGATAAGAAGAATAAGGAGCAAGAATTGGAGAGCAAGAAGAATGACTTGAAGGGAGAACAAAAGCACACTAAAGAAGCCTATGACGGGGTAGGCGCTTTGGTGAAGCAGATTCTAGGTGCATGCCCAACCTTGGTGAGCCAGGCACAGAGTGACTATAATGATGAAATGGAATATCTTGAAGACTGGTTGGGATGTTATTGGTGAACATCAAGAGTGGCATGGGGCCATCAACTAGAGAGTTGGGTTGAGGAAAAAAGAAGGAACGAGGTAGTTGTGGATGCAAGAATAATTGAACTTGAAGGTCTATTTTCGCAACTCAAGGAGGATGGTAATAAATCGACTTGGGTTTTGATATATATCAAAAGTGTGACCCTATCCTCAACGTGAGGGTAATTAATGAAGAAGTAGAACTCGGGGCCATATAGGTAAAGACACCGACCAACAAAAATGAGTGAACTAAAGTGATGGTAGATTTTTCGAATAGAAAGAACTCATTAAGACAAAGAAGGAAACCCTCAAGTTTTGGATTAAGAAACTTCAAACCCTGGTGATAGAGCACATGGACATGATAGAAGGGGTGATCGCGAGAATTAAGTGTAGTCATCCAGGATCTAAAGGAAAAGGTTGATGAATTGATGCCTTTGACTAGATACTAGGAATTGTAGAGGCGGCGCCAAGAAAGCCTTAGAAGAGTTGGGTGAATGGAAGAAGTTAGAAGGGGAGCTAGATGCCAAATTTCTAGAGCTCCTCCAATGCCCCGAAGTATAGAGTAGTATGCGCATAGGCCGAATTTCTTATTTTTACGACCATGGTATTTGATCGTTATTCTTTATTCTTTGATGATTTTTCATTTATACATTCTTTGGAGGCACAAGTTGGGCTCACCATTTCCGAGAACAAAAATGAAATTAGTGTGGGGTAATGTTAGATAGATAAATTAACCAAGTATGATTCGTGCGTGAAGGTCTAGGATGCGCGAGGGAGGCATGAAGAGGCACGTGTAAGTAGAATGGGATAGATGTGAAGGTTCGCACTCAAGCAGGAAAATTTGGGACTTAGTCAATTTTTTCGACCCAAGGCTAAAAATAGAAGAACATAGGAAGAGTGGCGTCTAAGCAAGATCTATATTTAGAAAACATCAGGATGGATTGGGATGCATGCAAAGAGGCTAAAGCTAGAAAAATCACATGCATAGATTACAAGAAGATCATGCATGGGTCAATCTAATAATAGGATTAAAGAAGGAGCTACGTTTAGGTTAATCTATTATTAGGATTGTTCTAAAAACATGCACGCTTTATGACTATTTTTGGATGTAATGCATGTTGTCTATTTTGAGAGCACGCCTAATGAGAGTTCATTTTACGACCCCCTCCGAAAAATTAGTTTAGAATTGGTGGTTAATCTCCAAAATCGACTTTCACATCGATGGTGAATTTCTAAAAACTATTTCATGGCAAAGCCGGCTTGGTCGATGGCCATCCATCATCTTTAGTACAACCTGGGTTGGAACAAGCGCCTAACCCGAAGTTGTATGGCAAACAATGGACAGTTGTCCAACTAGGGTCGATAGTCGTCCATTGTCTATCATCTAACCTAGCCATCTAACTTGGGTTAGATGACCACCCATTGTCTATCGTCCAACTCAGTCATCTATTGTCTGATGTCTAACCCAGTCGTCTATTGTCTATCGTCTAACCCAGGTTGGATGGTTGGGTTAGACGACAAACAATGGATGACTATCCAACCCATGTTGGATGACCATCCATCGACTACCTTCCAACCTAGGTTAGACGGCAAACAATGGTTGTTCGTCCAACCTAAGTTAGACAACCACTCTTTATTGGATGTCTGTATTAAATGGGTACCTCGCTGCAACCCCCAAGCTATGTATTATACCTCGGCGAATACATGCATAAGTTAATTTTTACATATAAATAGTAGGTGAAATTACCCATACAAATGACTTGTCGGCCGAAATTTTAGGCAAACTGGGCGGAAGTCGACTCCTAAAAATTCACCATTTCCAATTTCTAAAATCCCTAATATTCATGATTTTACAAAAATTCGCCACTAAAATTTTCCCTAACCTATTATTAGTAAAGTGCATGAGCGGTGAAGGGCAAGTTCCCACCCCTATTTATATGTCATGAATCTATCAGAGAGAGATACATGAGACCGTGTGGATGAAAGAGAAAGTCGAGACTATGTTGCGAGATTTTTGCATGGTCTACAAACCTGATGTAACAGATGATTATGTATTCTACTTCCTTTTGATGTGATTAATTATATTTATGATCAATGAATTTGGATGGATCTTGATTTTCGACATGTCCCAAGATATAGTGATTTAACAATCCAGTTGATCTTGATTATTGTTTAAACTGTTATCTTTCCTTATTATATGTGTTTCCAAAGTAAGATGAATACAATGGTTATGTTTATTTAATGGTTCATGGTCAATTACTATTATGAATATACATGTTAACTTCTTGACAAGAAAACATAAAGGAGGGACCTAGTAGTTGCTCGCGCTTTGGGTGAGAGTTCAATCTAGATCGAATGAGGTGTCATCGCGCATGACACTTGAGAGAAACTAAAGAGACTACATGACCACATGCATGGAATGGATCCAAGGCCATCCAAGAAGAATATTATAATTAATATTATTAGGCATTACATGGAATGGGACAGGACAAAGTGCATGGCCCAATAGTAATGGGAAGTGTGATTGTACTTAAGACCCTTTTAGGAATGTTATCAAAGTTGCGAATCGAAATAATGAAGGAACCAAGGAGTCTTCAGAGAGGCAAATTTGATGGAGAAATTCTATATTACAAATATTAAGCCCGATCCATTATCAACTAAGGCACGTTTAACCCCAACATTATTGATACAAACATGAATATAAAGGGGGGATCATGCTCTAACATGGATTGAGAAGGAAACTCATCGATGTGAAAGTAATGTGGTCTTCATTGAGAGATAGAGCTGAAGTAAACTTATGATACACATATTCAGGCGAAGTATGAGGAGGAATATAAGTATTATCTAGATAAGATTTGATTTTATTTACACAATTAGGATTATCTTGCAAAAAGGTATGGATGGAGACATCCATGGTGAAAGAAGCTTAGGATATTGAAGCAAGAAGAAGAAAGAAAGATTCAAGAGTGTTTGAAAGATGGGTTCACTAAATGATTTAATAAATATTGGAATTTGTAAAACCTTAATTGTAGAGTCACATGTGATAAATAAAACACTAAAGTACAGATATGACCTAAGCAATAAGCTAGATAAAAATGAAACCCTAAGTGCAAGAGAGGGAATAAGAGACTTAGCTGATTTTGCAATTGATCCCAAAGTATGTCGGAGTAGAAGATTGGTGAATAGGAGGAATTTATCACAACCGTTCCTAATAAATTCTATAGCTATCATATCTACCTAGACTAGGGCGTCTGGATTGGGTCAAGGGCGCCTAGGTGTTAGAGACTAATTTTAGATGCATGTGACTATAAAAGACCTTAAAAATTGATTTTTCTTATGTCGCACCAATGTCGCTAACCTTCATTGTTTGTCGCTTGTATGTTGTTAGATGATCATTGTATTTGTCTCAGTAGCCCGTAAAAGAGAGATAACCTACAAAACCTAAAAACACATCAAATCCTAAAAATAAAAATATGCAAATAGGGAGTCGACTGACCCCGATGGTCACCCGACTAAGTGAGCTTACAACCAAGTGTTGCACTACATTTCAAACTCCATGTAGTTCTTGTGCATGTGTGTAGAAATTGTTCCCTAAGTAGATCTTGTGCAAGATGCACTTGATAACGAGTGATAACTAGATGTACCAATGTAAGTAGATGTGTGGATGGAAAAATAAACTTCCCCTCCTATGCGTGTATGCAGAAAATACAATCCCTTGTCCTTGTATGGATGCTAGATGGATGCTTTGATGCTCTTAGAATTCCCTTGGATGCAACCTTAGGTGGTGATAGTAGATGCTTAGAGATTGGTATTTTATTATGGTCACATAACTTTATATTTATATTATTCCCTTGTTTGAATTTCGTAATTGACAACTAAAAGGCTAACCCATAAGAAAACAAGATGCCCAAAAGATAAAATACACCCAATAGAGGCAAGTAAGATACAAAAAGGTTGGGGGCACCCAGAGGGGACGAGGTGCCTGAGCATTGGCATCTTGGCTAGATGTTGGTGTCTGTCAATAAAAATAAAGCAATGCAAATCGAATAATGTGGGGTGTGCAAGACCAAAGAGGAAACCAAAAATATAGAAAAGAGGTCAAAGATAGATGTCAATTACTAGTTTTCTCACTTATGAATCATATGAATAGTATTATGTGATTAGGACCTAGAAATGTACCCAAGTGTGTGATTTAGTGTCTACACTCCGAAATTCATTAATTTTGTTCAATTATCTCCTCTCCTAACTTTGATTGGTCTTAGAAGGAAAATGATAATATGGATGATCTTAATGCTCCCATTCTATTGAGAACCAAACAATGGTTCAATAAGAAATTGTCGGAATTCAATGCTTCTCATCAGACAACTCCTCTTTAAGAAACTCCTCACCAAGATTCTCCATCTTCTTCTCAACAAGACCTTGGTACTAAGGTATATGAAAAGAAAGATAAAGCAAAATAAAGTGAGAAGAAGATTGAAACATCAGGAAAAGAAGATGATAAGAAAGATGAAACACAAAGAATAGGATGTGAAGTCACATCTTGAACAAGTATAGGAAACTAAACAAGAAAGAAGTGAGGAGGAAGGAAGTGAAAAGAAAGAAGAAGAAGAAGAAGAAAGGCATGAGGAGGAAAGTGAGGAAGATGATGAAGAGGAAGAAGATGTTGTTGAAGTAACAACTCTGGACCTAGGGAAGAAAAACATTTCCAGTGCCTAAGCTAGATGTAAGAATACATGTTTCCTCTCCCGTAGCAACTATTGTGACATTTTTTCTATCAACCTCTCCCTCCACCACTTGCACTCACATTAACTCCTTCAGGTACATCTTCAAGAGACTCTTTCTCTTGGGTACAACCCATGATTGATAGTAAGAAAAGGAAATCTCAATCTAAAATTGAAGTTCCTAATTATGATGTTGTGGTTGCACTCCTTGGTACTTCTCTCCTCCTAAGAAATTCAAAAACTCCTCTCGTCTAGTATCAGATGCTTCAGAACAAAAATTCCTTGAAATTACTAAGCCCAAAGGAGACAAAAGTGAACAAGAAGTTTCTACAACAGATTTTGAGCTAACAAGGATATCCTTGGGAGAATCAACCCCTGAAGGTGATGTACACAATCTCATAGAGACAATTTCTAAAGTAATTGAGAGGGTTGAGAAGGGAAAGAAAACTCAAGAATAGTTAGAAGAGAAGGTTTAGGTTATCTCCACATTTATCAAATCCTTCCTCTCTTCTAATAACACTCTATTGGATCCAATTCCTTGGCTTCTCTCCCACCATCCGCTACAACAATTGAAATTGATTTGAAAGCAATTGTTGAGATACACAAACATGTAACTCAAGGAAAGGCAATAGAAGCATGGGTGGAAAATATTCTCATCACAGGTTTGGAATTCATTGATGAGGCTTGCAAAACATACAACAATGTTATTTCACCTCAGAAGCAAGTCAGTTCAAGAATTGAGAACATTGAAAAAGAGGTAAAGCTTTAGGAAAATGTGATCCAAGAACTTCATATCATGGCCCTTAATGATGAGAAAATTATCCTCTTTGAGAATATTTTTGATGATTATAAAAACAATCTATCTCGTACATGGTCCCTTAGTGTAGAATGGAGAATGAAAGTTCTTGAAGAAGCTTCTATTGAATTGTAAAATGTTATACAAAAGGGAGAATCTCTAAAGTCTAAGATATTTGCATATCTACAACTCACTATACCAAATCAAAGATCACTTTAAGAAGATTATTAAAGAGGACATGTACAAAACATAAAATGTGAATAAGGACAAGATGGAAGAATTATCTGATCTGAATATGTAATAGTGGAAGCTGCAAAAGGTTTAGCTCAATACGGAGGAATGAGTTCTGAGATGGAAAATTCTCTAGGAGGTTGGATGATTAATCTTGCTAACACTATTGTGCCAAAGGAAACGGAAATATTAGCTACAGTCACAAAATTTTGGATGCACATGTTAAAATTGAAAGTTCCTGCTTCTTCTATTTCCTCTCTTCCTTCTTCTAGTACTGAACATAGCTAATTGTTATATTTTGTCGTTGACTTTATTTTTGTAAAAGGAATATTTAATGTAAAGTCATTTTAAGTGTAACTTGACTAATTAAGTGATTAGTCACTTAATTAACAATTAGTTAGTTCAAGTAGTTATTCTTCCCCTCTTGCCTATATAAGGCTTTAGTTTCAATTGTAAAGGGGTTGGATGCTGGTGACTTTGATGTAAAGAAATTAATTTTGAATACAAAAGAGAGATTCTCTTTTCCCTCTTGTTCTATTTTGTTTATCTTCCATATCTCTATATGTTCTTTGCACCATATACATGTTTTGGATAATGAAACTTTGAGTTCATCCTTGTTTTCCAAGAATCATTGAACTTTGATTCAATTTGTATTTTGTTTACAACAATGGTTTTCCTTTATATGTAGATGTGTGTTTTCTTGATTTCACTGACATGTAGAAGTAGAATAAGACATGTTTCCTTCTTATTTGAAAGTGTTGTTACTTTTTCCTTTCTTTCATCTATACTTGTTCTTTTCTTAACCATTTTCCCTTTGCATTCAAAATTATGAAATTACTTAATGAAGTGACATCCTCACCAAGATTCAATAAAATGTATATTTGCAAATATTTTAGATCCAATTTTGGTTTGAATAAAGGAACCTTGTTAGAAGCAAAACTCACTGAGAGAGCGGGGATGAATCAATGACCTTACAAAACTTTCTTTCAATTATGTTTTACCATTCAATACATATTAACCATAGTGATCTTATAATGCATAAAAACCATTCACAAGAACATGAAACAAGAGAGAACACACATATATGAGTGGGAAACCCTCAAGGGGAAGAAAATCCACTAAGAAATATGCAAATGGACTATTGTCATATAAATGATTGTAAAATATCAAATTCAGTTGAGCACCCACTCAACTTGGAGCAAAGAACCCCAAATAAGGTAAACACTACTTAATTAGGTTTTAGCAAGCACCAACTTACAAGGAAGCACCAAATCCCTAAGTGAATCAACACCAACTCAGCCACCTCTATATTTTTTTCACCTTCTTAACCCTCTGTTGCTTGATCAACAAATGATGACCATCTTTCTGCCCTTCTGCTCTTGATCACTCTTCAAACTACATGTTATGCTTCTTCGCTCATCAATCTTCTTCACCTTGATATAGGCATGTACAAATTGACTTTCATAGGCTAACCATCTTCATGATATTCAACATAAACCCTCTTCCCATGGTCTACAAGACCTCCTACTTCTCAAACATGCACTATATTTCACTCATTCACACTCACACCCAAAATAGGCCTAAAACTGCCTTGCATATATATACATGATTCATGAACATATACCACTTGTTCGGCCATACACACCTAAAACCACTTATTTCGTCCATACAATAGGTCTTATAACATCTTATAAACATGAATTAATCACAACTTAAACCTCTTTTGGTCTGCCATAACTCAATTAGGCCTTTTTCACCTTTAGGTCTCATGAAGACCTAATTGCATTATGTCCGCTGCATAATGACACAACATGATCTTCTTGGGCTCACATAGCCTTCTCCAAAACTCAAAAACCTTTCAAATAATTTTTATTTGAACTCTACTGACCTCCTCCATGCTTGATTAGCTTTGCACCTTGCATTCATGCCATGAAAGCTCCTTAAGAACAAAACTGTCAAATCACCTCAAAAACTAGTCATGAGAAATTGACCTCATAAGATCACTTAGAGATTGGAACTTGTCTAGAAACCACCATAGACATGAAGAATGGGTCTCTAACACCTTCTATCATCCATTTATTCATCTTGGCCAATGCAACTTTTGAGAGCTATAACAACTTTTTTCACAAAATAGGCACGTACCCACACGTTTCTCTCTCATATGACTAACCACCAGCACTTGGAGGTACCTAGGAGAGTTGAATGCATGCTCCAATATTTTTATTTTTATTTTGAATACATTCAAAAAATTCTAAACAAAATATTTCCTATTGAGTCCTTATTAGGGTTTTAGGAAGTTTTTGACCAGTTTTGGTGTTAGTGATTGTTCATAAAGGATAGGACTTAGAATCCAGAACTAATGCCTAGACTTCTTAGCTAGGACCATTCCCCACCTCTACTAAACAACTTAGGTTCCAATGTAGAGGTATTATTGCCTATGAACATGGTTCACTTCTTAGCTCAGCAAATCCACCCTCAATATTATATCATGTTCTAGTCATGTTCTAGGCTTCTTTTAAAATCTAGCCTCATACCCTTCTTAGTGTATTCACTTATCTTTGTATCACCTTGGAACCTCTGCTAGATACTTCACCCAAAAGGATACCAAGACTCCAACCTATAACATACAACTGTCTTATCTTCCCTACATGTCAATTTCAGTCCACAACTCTTCTTATGAAATCAGGAAACCTGTCATATAATCACCCTACTCAAAATGTGAGGAAGACATCTTAGCTCACATGGGAATCTATTTACTTGCCTTCCTGAGATGTGTTCTTGGAGATTGAACACCATACAAACCTTGAAGGATACAACAAGATGAATAAGGGAGCATAATTTAGAGTGTTTGAATACTCCCACTATCATACATCATCTCTGAGATGTACACCTGCAATCCATCCTTTTAAGCCACCTATACAGTCCTTGTTTTTCCTCTTTGCTTGTCAATATGGTGTCTTCAAGACTATAGTATGCTCATCACCAGATATATGAGGTCCAATATGACTATAGTCAACCTATTACATGTTCAATGCCTTGGGAGTTCTTCATTAGGATCTAAAAGCTCTTTTTCTTTACAACATTCACTCTTGCAGGTTCCTTACAATTGTGTATACTCTTTTATGCCTCTCTCTGGTTCAGGATCCACAAGTAAAGTTATATGATCATAGGGTCATCAGGTATTCATACATCTGTTGGCTATGTTATATAAATCTTTTGGGATAATCAGACTTCACTATATGTATTCAAGCAATTGTATAGCTTCAACTGTCCTACTACTCTGCCCCAGGCTTCTCAAGGTTCTAGATTGCCAATACTAGGCCCAAATTACAATTGGAAAGGCTTTATGGCATTGTTCCATGGTTCATAGGATCCCTTTGTCATATTTGAGATGACTACAATCTCACATGCATTAGAAATTGGCACTCTCTTCCAACACTGACCTCTTTCTATCCTTTCACAATGTTTTAATGCAATAGTATACCTTGCACAGTCAACCTTTCACTAGAATGATGACATTCTTATTCATGAATCCCTCTCAAAACCTAAATCCCACTAATTTATGGAATATTAGGTCCCATATCAGGTCATCATGGTTCTTAACATGTCCCAATTTGTGCAAAAGACACCAGACTGCCTCTATATGCCTTTTAGATCAGCCTGACTGCAGCAAATTTCTGTCACCCATAACTTTTTCTGCACAAATCCAATCATCTTGAAATTTTGACAAGTTTTAGTAGTATCTATATAGAGTATATGTTCCAAATTTTGTGTCGTTTAGTTACGGAATTAAAAATTTATGACTAAAGCGTTTCTTCCCTCTACTCTTCTCTACAGTGTTTTCTCAGTTGTACAGTCCATCTTTGTATGCAATAATGGTAATTGCTTTATTTATTCACCTCTAAGATCATCTCAACACTCTATTTAGACATTACTCCACCTACATCCCAAGTCTAGAGTCATGAAAATCCAACCTTAATGAAAACTCGGTCTTTCTCTTTGCAACTTGTACACTGTAATTTTTCTCTCTAGCTCAAAAATTCTGTTATCGATAACTCCCATTATACTTATCGAATCACGTTGAAACTTGGGGAATATTTAGATCATACTGAGATGGAGATAAATTAAAATTTCTATCTCATTTCACCAATGCAATTAAAAACTGCGAGAATCCCGATCGAGCCCAAGAGAGGAGAATTTGCCATAAAATTCTTATCTTGCACTTCCAAGAGTTATAAAAATTATTTTTACAATCCTTATGACCTGTTGAATCTTTCCACTTTAGCAGTCAAGAGAGATTTGACATAATAATGGGACTGAGAGTTTCATTCCCACTGTCCTGGTGCATCTTCCATGCACAGTCCTCTAGAAACCTGCAAAATCACTTTGATAACTTATAATTCATGCAAACATCATTGTAATCATGCAATATACATACTAAGAAAAAGGTTTTAGAGGTCTATGAAGCTCAAGAAGTTCATCTCCATTCATTCCTTATTCAAAACATGTTTTTACATCATGAATTCTATGCAAGTTTGTACTTCTTCTCCAAATTTCAACTCCTTTTACCCACTCTAATCATGTTTCTTGACATCCTTTGATCATATTCGAGATCATCTCCTTGTATCTTGCTAGACTTAGCTGTATTTGCCTTTATCTAGGCCTAAGACTCCTATTCAAGAGAGATATTCTCAACTATACAAGCCCAATTCAAGGAATTGGTTGGTCAACCATGACCTTTTACAACTAATGCTGCTAATATAACATATTTTAGACTCTTTCAATCCTCCTACTACGAGATAATGAGGATAAGACAACTCCTACACACCTAGACATCCAACAATAACCTTATTTTAGCTTAACACTTACTTTTACACTTGTACACATGAAGTCTACATCACAAATCCAAATGTCGAACCTTAAGACAACTCATAATACATTTTCCATACCTTTCATAGGATTATTCAAACTTTATTATACTCTCCAAGCCATGAGGATGATGCTCCTGCAACAGGCTATCCACCTTGAAAGCTTTCATGAGCTCCAACTCATAAGTCTTCATCCTTTTCTTGCTCCTTAACTTGTACCTGGGTCCCATATTCTTCTTGTCCATGTTTGTTTTTGTGTCTTCTTGATATATTCTCGATATCTCATCTTCTTACTCCTTTGTCTCTTCATGTACTTGTTTCTTCTTATCTGCTTCTCATTTGTTAGGTCCCACATTATTGCTTCATCTTCATTTAGGTCTTGAAAGTATTCTTGTTCTCTTACTTTCAAAATCTCTCTCATGAAATCATCAACTCCATCCACCTTATCAGTTGTTATACATGCATGCACAACACTTGAAACAACCTTAGACACAAAACTTGGAAGCCATGAAGCTTCTTCATGCTGCTGCTCTTCTTTTTTTGTTTTTTCATTGACCAATCCCAATTTGGTCTTCTTATCCCTGTTTTTTCCTTGCATTGCTTCATCCCTAGGATTTTCAATGAGCTTTTCATTCCAATCTTCCCTTACAACTGCTGCATTTGCTTCTTCTTTCACTATTCTTCCTCCTTGTAACTCATTTTCCTTCTTCCATTCATCAAATTTCTCCATCTCAGCTAGTTTAGGAAAGTCATGGAGTATAACACATTCCAATGCACTCAATTCAGCTTGTAATTTCTCCATACTTGCATAAACAAACTCATTTTATTCTTGTTCAAAATGTAACATCTCTTGAGCAAGGTTTATATCATTCATACTATCATCAAAATAAACAAAATCTAATTTCAAATTTTCACATTTTACCTCTTCATCCTCATCAACTTGTGACTTTTCTTCATCATTCTTCCATGGTTCCATCAATCCTTCATCCATGGGTTGGCTTGCATACAAGGCTTCTATCACCTTCAATTCTTCCTGCAACAAGAAATCATCCATATCTTCTTGACATTCATCAAACTTAGGTCCAACACTTAGACATTGTTGTACTTCTTCCAAGAAGTCTACATTTTCCTTCATTATCTCCCTTTGACCTTCATGAGAACATTCACCTGCTTCCATATTAGCCCATTCTATACTTTCTTTGCAAACTTCAGTCATGCATTCATCACTATCACTAGCCATGCTTGAAATATCATCAACTGATGAATCAAATTTAGTTTGTTTACCTTTATCTCTTGTCTCATTTACCTCTCTTGGAATGACCTCAACCTTCTTCTTCCAACAACTCCTTGCAACACTAACTAGTTCCTTAGTCTTCTTACCTTCACATGCTTGTTTGGGTGTTGTCTTCTTGAGCCACTTGGGCATTATGTATCCATACTCTTTTGTAAGGTCTTCTATGCTCCTTCCTTTCTCTTTCTTCTTCTTTGTTGCTTGTTGCATATCTTCATGCTTGAATGCTTTCAAATGCATTCTTTGTTTCCCTTTCTGTCATGGAATCTCTGTTTGATCTCTTATCCATAATGGATTCTTTGGCTAGGCTGCCCTGTATACCTGCAAAATCATATTGCAATATAGCATTAACATTCAAAAATGTCCTTTGCATGGACTTTTCATCATTCTCCTTCATTTCTCTTTGTGGTTCTTCCTCATATTCACTAAACCACTCATTCTCTTCATCCAAGAAGTCTTCATACTCATGCTTTGTCTCATCTCTGCAAGAATCTTCACATGCTTCACTCATGAAGCTTAGCTCTTCCTGTGTATCCATCATCTCATCATGTATGCTTTCAACCTCTTCATATGCTCTACCAACTAGCTTTTCCCCTACTGCTGCTATCTCTTTCTCAAGGAGTTCAACCTGTCTCCTTATTTCAACTATCTCTCTTTCTTTCTTCTTTTCTTCTCTTCTTTTCTCCGCCACTCTTACCTTTCTCATTTCGCACCAACACCATAACCTGTCTCAAATACATAATATTCTCTCTCTCATCCAAGTCTCTATCACCTTGGATTGTAGCCCCTCTCTCTCTCTCACACATCCAAGCTCCTTGAATGCGAAATAATAGAAAGGAAATAACAATAAATTATCCCTTCTCGTTGGGGAGGAGTGGCCCTTGCTCCTTCCCTTCGATCTGGTTCAATGTTGCAAGTTACACAAATTTTTTTCCCTAGATTTGCAATTCAATTAAAAGAATTGCTTTTACAATAATCAACTAACTGAACCAAACTTTTAATACATTAGCTCTTTTATACTAGAGCAGTCCTAGTCTCTCTAGGAGAGAACTAGTTATTTGCAATTAATAACATCTACTTAACTGGAAAATAACTAACTATTCTAAGAATTACAATTGTGGAAGGAGTAATCTAGGTTGTGTTGGATTTGAACTAATCTTGTTAACTGCAGATGAGGCCCGTAACTGACTCCTTTGAGATAGTCAATCAACGCCATAAGATATTGCAGATATGAATTGATTCTTTATAATCATAATGATTATAAATCCTTAAGTGTTTGTCTGCATTACGTCTTCAAGCAACTAAAGTTAAACGGGATTGCATGGACCTCGTAATCTGCATGAAGGTTGAGATAGTAGCACACGTTTCATGCTCATGTCATTGTGTTAATTGATGTGTCAGCTATATCAACTCGTAGTTCAGCCATCCAAGTTGTTCATATCTTCTACGTAAGTTCCTTATTTCAAGGAAGTCTAAATTGGTGATCGAGACGAGTCTTGCGCTCCACAACGAGTTCTGCGCACTAATGCACTAATGCAAAAGTCTCACGCTATAAAGCGAGTCATGCGCCAAAGTGCACAAATGATTCATGTGTCACCCATGATTAACTCCTATGATGACTCAACATATGCTTTCCCAAATACACCGTTAATACTCATAAATGTTCATTCAAACCATATTTGAAGAAGCAATAATAAGATAAAAAAACAAGAATATGCACAACATTTCCTTCCAAAACATAGTAAATTATTAACTATAAAACGTCAATATTATACATCGTGCAAAATGATACCAAAATAACACAGGGTTTTACATGGGATAAAACATGATAAACAGGGGGTTCATCAAAGGCCATGAAAGGTGGATCAAATTTTGACTAAGCTTCAAGTTAATAATTGTAATTACCTGGAATAGAAAGTAGACTGGGTCTATGGGATTGCAAGTTTGAAGGGGCAATAGACATTTGGAATGGTAGAAGTTACATTAGGGATGGTGGTTACACGTGTAATTCAATTGCCTCCACCTATTTAGGATTCTAGAAGTGGAGTCCAAGTGGAATAGGGAAGTGGAGTTCAAGTGTAGTTAACTAGGATAGGTGGAATTGATTAAATAACTAATTTAATTAGTTATTAATTGTGAGGAGATAATTAATCATTTAAATAAATAAATGTTTAATTATATTAGCTAAGAGGTGTAGGAATTAATTTAATTAATTTCAAAAGCATAATAGAATTAAATTAATTAATTCTAAGGTTGTAATATAGTAAGATAGAATTAATTTGATTAGTTCTCATTGGATGGAAGTAGGATATAAATATGAATGTATTTTTAGGGTGTCTACATTTTCCCCTCTTTAAAGTGCTATTGCGAAATAATAGCTCTTTAAAAATAGCGAGCACATGTAAATT